>JANHFL010002088.1:62167-77921 GCA_032468155.1 Oxyrhabdium leporinum | reverse complement strand
CAGAGAAGGCTCTACTTCTGGGGGTCACCAGTCGGCATTTCGCCGCCGATGGTACCCCCAGCAGGCCCTCCCTGTGTATTTTATAACTCTACTGTTTTTCTACCCTTTTTTCTTCTCTTCAGCCATACTCAAATTAGCAGGATAAAAAGAGTTTGTTCTTTCCAGAAATCTGGATTCATTACTGTGATAGGCTTTCTCGTTTCTGCTATTCTATGCCATTCTGGCTTCTTCTCCCATCCACACCATACTCCTTATCGCTTGGCAGAAGCCATTATTTTCTAAATGGCTTCCATCTCTTCTTCCATCGTGCTTTTCTTATCTTTCCCCCAATTTTCTTGCTTTACTAATTAAATTTGTATAGCTACCCATCTCATAAAAAGTGGCTCCTAAAAACCTGATTGCAGTATGTTCATTTCTGTTCTAAAGAACAGTACTATTTTTACCTTTTGCTGAAACATTTAGTTTTAGTCATTTTGAGCAGAATGCTTCAATTGACTTGACAATAAGCAAGGCCAAAAAGTGTACCAACCTGCTGTTATTTCCACAATTAAGGATTTTTGTTCTGAGTTCTCACATGAAAGAGGATTGGGTTTATCTTATGTGCTGTCGAGAGTCACACTATTTAAGTTGCATGACCTTATTATAAATCTTGAAATTAAACAAACAATTAAGCAAGTCTTCCTACTAGCCTCTACTATTCCAACAGACTCTGAAATTTAAGGTTAAAAAAGGATACAATTTCTGTGTTCACTATGACCTCCAATCCATTCGGGTGGAAAACGCCACTGATGGTCATATTGAATTTATCAAATTTATGAATAGCCTGTGCAGAGCGAATATCCCAGAGGACACCATCGTTTAAGACAAGGTCATCTGTGGGGTTAAAGGTGGCACAATTCTTCTTGTAGTTGTTTGCAAGATCTGGGTTAAACAAAGTCAAGAGCTTGTTGCCAGTCTGAATATCATAGATCTTTTAGATGAAAAAGGGAAAAAGAAAATAACTTAGTCAACACCTGACAAATGTTCTGTCCAAAAAAGCACATGCAACTGTTTTCAAATCACTCACTCTTTATGGATCCTCATCTCCCTTGTTTTCCTGAAGCTGGCTGGGGAACTCTGAGTTGAAACCCATACATCTTAAAAGTTGTCAAGGCAAAGAAAGAATGATCTAACAATCGTATTAGTTTTAAATTTTATTTCTGTATTTTAGAGTTTAACTCAGACCATTTTGTGTCACATGCAAACGTCACAAATTCTTTGGCCTCTGTCTCCAAATGATTAAGGGAAATGTTGGCCCGGAACGGAACTTTGTCACCTAATAACCCAGGGGGAAAGTATGGCTGCTGCTCACTTCTCCTAGATTCACTCCTAGGCCATAGAATATTCTGTGACACGAAGTGAAAACTGGTGGGCTGGAATCTATACCTTGATATTTGAATGTATGGCTCTCAATAGAAAAGTAGTTTAGCTGATTTTAGAGGCAGTGGGCTACATAATAATGCCCAATGTAATACATGGTGAAAAAGATTCACAAAACAAAAAAAGGAAGAAGATAACATTCTGTCATAAATACTCAAGAACATTTAACAGCCTTATTCCCTTCTCTTAAAATTGTTCTTATAAAGTAATCTATTTGTTTATATTCTGAGCATCTGGCTTTATTACTTTTACCTTTTTTGTCAGAATAGATTACATCCCGGATTCTTAGCTGCCACTTGCACTTTGCTGAAGCTCAGAATTAACATTTTAGCTTGTCACAAATGACCATATTATGAACCCAGATCAGATTATAGCTGAAGGCTAACAGAAAGAATAGCAAATCAACAAAGAAAAATGTCTTGCTTAAATGTAAATATGCAGGAATAAGAACAAAAGCATAAGGAAAAGTGCCAAGATTTTAATAGATATATGCAGCATGGGATAAATGGGCTAGAGCTGTCATAAGAAACAATTGTTACATTTTCTGGAATTTTGTGAGAAAATTGAGAGCAATGCTAAACCACAATGCCTAGCATGCCAATCAGTTGTTTGACAGCTAACAGAGCAACACAACTGCAGCAATGAAACCGTAACTGTTCCTTTTCTCTTGCAGTGAAACTATGTCATCTCCTCCTTTTAAAATAAAAAGAAAATTGGCAAAATTTAAAGCTATCATCTTGCACTCAAATCCCACCTTCCTTCCTCTATTGAGAGTATCCCTCAAGTAGAATTTTCCTACAGAACACTGGAGTCAACATTCATCTTTACTTTTCCTAAGGTAAATTGCTAAAAAAATCCAGATTCTATAGTTTCGGTCTTGAAAGCTTCCAATATATTTATTTTACAACTAGGAAACATTTATTGATGTATATAACCTGTTTGCTTTTTAAGGAATAAATCCTCAAGAAGAAATTCCAGCATGTGTTCCAGAAAACAGCCTTTCTCATGAATTATTAGGACTACAATTAGAGGCTCAAAAGTAGAAGGATTGTGTCTTGAAGAATATATTGAACGTTTTGACATTAAAGAATACCTAATCTAATCCCACAAAGCATATTTGATCTTTGGATCACTTCTGAGCTTATGTCTAATTCTCTCAAGTAATGCCAAAATGTACTTAATCAATCTATTTTCCATTTAACACCACTTTTCTATTTGTTAAAAATATATGGCAATGATTACAGATTTTCATTTTATTGACAAAAGCCTAGTATTCATTTATTAAATTTATATACCACCAATCTCACTTTAATGGTTTCAAGCCACGAAACAAATTCTCAGGAATATCCTCGCTCTCTGCATTTTCAAGTGCTGTCTATAAGAAATGGGTGTGTCTTGTAAGTAACCCTGCATTTCTTCTTTCAACAACCAATACTTACATGGGCAATGTCCCCCTTGGTGCCAATGACCCTGTCTTGAGAATGTTTACTGAACTCAACATAATGGTCATCCGTGAAGGAATGCCTGTTAGGAAAAAAAACACATCATCAGCCAACTACAAACAACAAAGTTTTCACTCAAAAATCTGTGCTTTTATCTAGCATATTTGAAATACATCCGCAATAGCATTTAGACTTCAGTATTTAGAGTCCATAATGATTACAGCACTCCCTGTACTGCGTCAGCATATTGCCCTCAACAATCTGGGTGGGAGATGGAAGGCTGAGTCCACCTTGAGCCGGACAAGATCAAACTCCTGACTGTGGGCAGAGTCTGCCTGCAATACTGCATTCTAACCACTGTGCCACCATGATTCTTTGTATACACAATACACAATAACTAAGTCAGGAACTAATAGAAAAACGTATCACACATCTTGGCTACTTTAAAGAACCTGAATATTATACAGTATTTAAAACCAAAAAGTTTTAAATATTAAAATATTGCCCTATTAATGCCCTGCCCATTCAAGACAGTTAAATCACTATATAGGAGTAGTGTTTCTTAACCTTGGCAACTTTGTGGATTTGGGAATTATAGAAACTGAAGTCCACATATCTTAAAGCTGCCAAGGTTGAGAAACACTGATAGAAAACATACGTACTTGGTTTCAAAGACAGATTTCATTCCCCACAATGCAGAAAGTGGCTGGCTCCAGGAAGCAGATGTCAGCAATAAAGAACCATCCTGCAGTTTGGAAAGAGAAGTCAAAGAAGCAGACACTCTTTAAGCACATGGACAGCATATGGGGTTTCTTTTAAGAGAAAGGGGAATTCCTAGCTATGTCACAATGTACAAAATACTCTTCTAGGCAGATAATAATCTTGTCAATTTAAGGCAGTATGATCACAATTATACACAGGTAAAACCACTAACATACTATTGGCTTGGTCAGACCAGGTGGTTATTACAAATCAACTCTCCTGAACAATGATTCAATTTTCAGGCATAAGCCAATGATCTCCAAAGAGCAGAAAATAGAGACTGGTTTTGGAAACTCATCTCTTCCTCAATCTTCTGAATGTTCAGAAAAAAAGTTTAAAAACATCTAAGCCCCCTTTTTTTGGTCTTTACTCATACAATCTAGTGATTAATCTGCTTTTGTTTTTTAATAAATCCTTCCTACATGCCCTAAGCTTTATCATTACGGTCCTGTCCTGTCCTGTCCTGTCCTATCCTATCCTATCCTATATCATTTAACAACCGTTAAAAGTGACAAAATCCTCAAAAAGGTTGCTTTACAGCTGTAAAGCATTTATGGCCATTATTATAACATCACACTGTTCCCCCCCCCCCCTTATTCATGATCTGGATGCCTGCCACCTGTTCACACTTTAACTGCTTGTCATGCACCCCACAATCATCAGATTGCCATTTGCAGTCTTCTCTGCCAGCTTCCCCAGAAAGTCAATATGAAAGGTGTTCTTTGGCAGGCAGCTCTTCCAGCCAGTCCCCAGAGATGAGAAGGAACTCCAAGCGGAGAGCGAGATACAGCGTAATAAGATAAGGAGCACGGAGGGTAGGTGGGGGAGGCCCTGAGAAGCCCGGTGCATGCCATGCGTGTCTCTCCTCAGCAACTGAAAATCCTGTTTGATTTTCAGCAGGCAGCATTTGCAGCTTCTGAACAGAGCCTACCAGGTTCTCCCCACCCCATCCCCGGGACACTTTGTGTTCCCTACATAGGATTGCTAAACAACCTGTACAATTACTTAACACCTGAAACCAATCATGCAACATCTCACTTAAAGATCCCCTCAGTTAGCAACCAAGATTCCAAGTTCAATTATGATCATAAGTCAAGGACTACCTATATTTTAAGCAATTACTAAAAATTCCACCTAAGTCAATAAAATCAGGCTGTAACATCCAATCTCTGTTGTGCTATCCATACAATCTTGTCACGTTTCCTCATTTCCAGGGTTTTGCCTAATCTCCCAGTCCTTCTGAAAGAGGGAATACTATTATTAAAGCACACCTGACCTGAATATTCTCAGCCTTTTCCTTACCCTGGATGGCTCAAGGTGCGTAATAGCAGAGTTATGGCACTTGTAGCTGGCCTCCTCCTGCCCGCTAAAGACATTGTAGAGTTTTAGGTGCCCTGTGCAGGTGCCCAACATCAGAAATCGCTCCCGTGCAGAAAATGCGCAACACGTAAAGCCACTTTCATCTTCATTTGCTTCCCGGAACACAGAAATTGGACGGAACCTGGGATATGAAAGAGCAACTAAGTAAGAAAATTAATTTTCAGGAAAGGAAAAGGAGAAACAGGAGCAATGGCCAAACGCAACTGAAGTTGGGCAGCTGCATCTTAGTCTGCTAGGAGAAAAGACACGGCTTCAGCTTTCTTCATCAAGGAAGATCTTGTCAATAGCTCAGCAATGCTACAGAGGTGATATAGCAAAGTCTTCCTTGTGGTCCCGAGGCAATCAGTTTTGTCCAAGCCACGGTATGGCACCCAAATCCACTTTCTAAATGGCATGGCCCAAAAAATCGTAGGAATAAAGAACTATCTTCCTTACCTGCTAAATATAAGGTGTCTATCAAAGCATCCACCATCTACCCCGCCATACTTTGGGAAGGCTGCCCTGCGGGTCAGCCGCGAGGTAAAGTTAGTTGGCGCTTGGCGCCTCTGTTTTGGCTCAGGACACTGGTGGGGTGTAAAAAGAGAAAAGGGGGGGCAAGTAGCTACAGGGTTTTTGCAGCGCGCATGCTGCTCCCTAAGGTACTCTGTGATTATACTGTCCAAGGTGGGAGGGGAAGGAAGGTGTCTGTCCAGCTGTTTTTTGATAGCTGGGCTCTGACTGTAGGCGCCGTGGTCTGATTTTTGCCGAAGCACTCTGATTTTTCTGCCATTGCAGGGAGATGGTCTCTCACGGATAAAGCTAATCCTGCCAATCACTGGGGTGTTGGTGGCATGAGATGGGCCTGGCAGTGCAAGTGGCCCCTGGCAGCCAGCTGGCCTTGGCTGAGGGTGAACAGAGGAAGTACCAGAAGCAACCGAAGGATGGTTAGTCAACCGGGCTGCAATGCCATTTGCTATGCGAGGGGTACGAGGCAGAGACACAGGAGATGAAGTGGCAGGAACCGGGGTGAAGGCAGAGGAATGAGAAGCTGCTGTCATGGGTAGATCGGCCTCCTTTGTAAGGATGGTAGCAGTTTCTCCTAGCCCTTTAGAGATGAGATGGTTCCTGATCAAAAGGAGCAGCTCCTTCTCAGGAAATGAAATCCTTGACTGGGCCACCACATCCGCCTTCTGCAGTCGGGCCAGGGAGACATCGGTCCCAATCAACAAGGGTTTTCCTGAGACACGCTCTATCAGCTCCGCAGCGTATTTGCAAAACTTGACATGCTCGCTGCGCTTATCCTGCAGCACGGGCTCCTTCATTAACTGCTGGATCTGACAGCTGCTGAAGAGGGGTAGCTTGCTGATGATCTGCCGGACTGTACTACTTCGCGACAGCCCAACCAGGGCTTTGCAGGCCAAGGCTCGGATCTGGTCTGCATCTGTAATGGGCGTTTTGACAGAGAGCAAGGATAACAGCACTTTGATGCCATTGTTGGACTGCACCACATTCCACATCTTGGCCAAAGTAGGCTCGCTGTTCCTAGGTGTTTGGGGGAGTGCGCGACGAGGCGTGCCAGAGATAAATTTGCCAATGCTGGAGATGCGGTTGTCTGGACCGCAGACACAGTTAATGATGATCTGAAGGGCCGATTTCTGGATTTCTGCATCGTGAATAAAGAATTCACCCTCGGCAAGCCCCAAAATGATACTGATACCTAGAAAAAAGAAAAAAAAAAAATAAGTGAAACATTAGAAAGTAAAATGTATCACACATTAGTGTAAGAGAACGATGGCTCAGTTTGTACATTATAGGAGCGATGTATCTTTTGACTCGTGTAGTGGTACACAAATCTGACTTTATCCAGTGAAAATGCTGAGCAACACACAATACAGACTAAACATCATTTTTCTCACCTGCATCTCAACAGACAGTATCACCGTGAAATAAAAAGATTCCTATAAGGATTAGTAATAAGGCAGCTTTATTCTAACGCTCCCTTGAACCTCTCATTCTTTCAGATAATTCTTAACGGTATAGCGCTGGATTCTCTCACAATAATGACTAGGGGTGTATAAGTCAACCAAATAATTGAAAGTGAAAACTCTGAAGCTGGTCTGTGTGTGAGAGAAAAAGAGCCAATGACGAACCCAGTGCCTTTGCTTCTAATTTCCCTTTCAAATCTATCTGTAGACTTTGGTGAGAGGCAAAGGGCAGACTGCTGAAAACAGTGATGTATAATACAAACCCTATTCTTTTTTAACGTGCTTCATACATGTTGTCGCACAAGTACAAAAGAAGTGAAGCATATGGAGCAATACTATTTTAATCATTTTGACAAAAGCAGCAACATCCTACAAATATCCTCCCCGCCCCCCGAGTTCATCTGTTCAGACAGATGAAACCATCCAGTTAAAAAAGAAACGAGTTTGTACTAACTGAGCCATGCGGTCAAGAGGATCCTTTGTTACAGTTCATTTGCTCAGAATTTAAAAGTTTTACATTGGTACAAGTATTCATAGGAAGCACACCAAGAGATCAGGTTTCACATACCCACAATAGAAATAGAGGTTCCTCCCTCATCCACGGTATCCACTGCTTCAGCTAACTGTAATTGAATTTTTGGAACCACAGTGAGGATGGCCAAAACATCCAATGCATAACGCACCGTATCATTTCTGGTAAACAAAAATGAAATACATATAACTGAAAGCATCATGAAATGTATTAAAGGGAAAGTGAGCTGAATAAATTCACAGGATAAGCCCTTTTCAAAAACAAGAGCGTGTATTTGTTTTTATCAATTTTATGGGTAACTCCAGAAGTCTGTGGAGTACAAACAAACTGTATTTATTAATATATATATATATTAACCACAGAGGCTAGCTGTCCTGGAGCAACTGCCAGCTCCATCCTGAAGGCAACTTATAAGGTGTTCCATATCCTGTTGTTCTCTCACCTTGCATAGTAAGTCTTCCAATTGCATGCTATTGAAATAAGCTGAAGCATGAGCTGTACACAACACAGCTTGAGAAACACCTCTGCTGGATCCCAATAGAGCTGACCTGGTCCATATTCTATTAAAAACTCCATCATTTCCACAATCTGTTCGTGAGTATAGGAACAAGCCTGCAAGTAGAAGCAAACATTCTAATAGCCTTATCATCACCAACCTAAAAAAATTAAGACAAACACTTTATAAAATAGGTGTTTTTTTTTAAATCCAATCTACCTTTTCACTAAGGAAATTATGCTGATATTCAAAAACTAACCACAAAATCTAAAATCTATAAAAGCACAAAGTAAAAACAGAAACATATATTTAAAAACCCAAGGACCTGATCCACTATTTTCAATTGCAAATCCAAAAGCATTCAATATTAAAAAGTCTTCGTTTATTAGTAGATTGTAAAGAATGTAGATTTAGTGGTCTTTTGCAAAGAAACATTTGAAGTTATGGAACCAACAATGAAAAAATTCAGTCAGATTCTACAGATAATATTCTAAAAGAGGACAAAGATTCTATGCACTGAACTGGATCCCCACAGCAAGCTGAAAAGTGGTACAATTAAATTGCAGCCCCAGAAAGAATATGCCCTAAATTGGTCTATGAGATGCCAAATACAATCACAGTAAGGACCTTGTATTCCCAGAAGAGATACCAGTTGCTGTATTAGATGTACAGGTAGTCCTCGATTTACAGCAGTTCATTTAGTGAACGTTCAAAGTTACAATGGCACTGAAAAAAGTGACTTAAGACCGTTTTTCACACATATGACCACTACAGCATCCCCATGGTCATGTGATCAAAATTCAGACACTTGGCAACTAATTCATATTTATGACAGTTGCAGTGTCCCAGGGTGATGTGATCCCCGTTTGTGACCTTCTGACAAGCAAAGCCAATGGTAAAGCCAGATCACTTAACAACCATGTTACTAACTTATCCTCTGCAGTGATCACTTAACAACTATGGCAAGAAAGGTTGTAAAATTCATTTAACTAATGTTTCACATAGCAACAAAAATTTTGGCCTCAATTGTGGTCGTAGGTCAAGGATTACCTGAGGTTGAAAACACTTTTTGATATCTGTTGTTGTTCTCTAGAAAAGGCAAGAGCTAGAGGCTTATTACTTCCAACAATGTACTGCCTACCTTATATGGAGGCTGTGGATGGACCAGAATTCCACCTTCTGTGCGTTGAAGTGACTGCTTCACTTGCTCTACTTTGATGGCAAGATGTGCCTCAAAATACCTGCGCATGGCCATGCAAGTATGCTTTCCAGTCTGACGACTAGCAAAGATCTCATCGTCGCTTAGCAGCGCACCTTGGGTTTGCAAATTTAAGATATCAAGAGTGCTAATCTAAAATGAGGGGGGGAAAAACAGGCTTACTGCAGTTTTATTTTTAGTATCTAAAGATTCATTATCTTACATTGGTTAGCAAGTTCATTTAGGAACACACACCCCTACTGCTTCTTAGCTTGCTGGTTGTTTTGTTCAAATTTTTGTATAACCAATCTTACAAAAAGGAATCCTTCTAAAACAATGAGGTGCTCATTTGCACATATGGACTCAATATTCGCTGTACAAAGTATCGCACAAGTATCTATTGTAAGTTGTTTTTGGACAGAGCCACATTTGCCTTTTAGAACAGGGTGGCTAAATTGACATTCCAGCATACTGATTATTATTTTTTGATGGCAACTTTTGAAGGAGTTCTTAAAGCCTCAATCAAGACTCTCAGAAACTATATGCAGCCTTAAGTTTCTGTTTAACACAAAGCGGAGCCAAGCTGAAAGGCCAAGTCCCATAATGACACTCAACTTTGCCACCTAAAAAAAGGAAGGCAGCAGTTCTGACGAAGTACTTAAGAAATGCAATACACAACCGTTTTAAGACTTACCAAGTTAACTAGGCGCCGTAAGCCATCATGCCTATCAAAGAGCTCTAAAACTGCACGGAACGAGAAACAAATAGAAAAGAACATGGTAGCATGGCAGCAGCCTGATGCGTGAGAGCATTCCATCAACCACAAGGTGTAGTTCACAACATCTGATAGTACGTGGGGATGCATGCATACCTACAGAACAAGAAAACACTCTGATCGTTTGTACTTTTAGTGATTGGAACAAAATGTAGACAAATCCTCCAGCAGCTGCTGTGATGAAAGGGACAGCGCTCATTGTTCAATTTTAATTACAAAGATGACACACAGCTTAAAATCTTTTGGAGTCCTTGAACGGAACGAAAGTAAAAAATGGACATTCAGGATACAAATACAGAATACATCCAAATTCCAATACGTACACTACTACAAAAAAATAAATAAGTGGTTAACATGAACACAGGCTATCTATGCTTAGAAGATAAGTAAACAATTGAAACCAGCAATCAAAACCACAAAACAACACACCACAGAATTCTGATTAAAAAAAAAACATTAAAGCAATCCTTTCTTTAGAACTAGTGGATATATCTTGCTGAAATAGAGTTGAATAAAATCCATGTTATATTACATGAATAAGTGTGCCTTAACTATTGCTGTCTTCAGATAATGTGATAGAGACTCTGGCACATTCATTTTCAAGCCAAATTAAAAAATGTATGTGTCTTCCCTGCTGAAATTTACAGGATACTCTATCCAAGCAATAAAATTCACCTTTCAATAAAGATATGTATCTCAATTGATGACCTGTTCTCAACTTCATCAGCTTACTACTAGCTATTGGCCTATTATAAGCTATCACACAAGTACACTCAAAATATTTATGTTGGGTTTCCTAAAAAGTGAGGATAGCTAGAATATTCTAGTCCCCACTTGAAATATGCAACCCCTTTTCAAAGTGTATGACCTCTGGTGGCAGGATGTGCTCTTACCCTTTCCATGGCATCCTGATTGTAAGACAAATAGTATAAACACATGGAGACACCTGTGGCTGCCATAGAAGGGCGAGGAATCTCCAGTAGCTTCTGTACTCCTCCATGAGCAACAAACTCCGTTGCAAATTTGTTGTGGAGCAGCAGAGATGCCAAATACTGCAGACAAATGCATAAAATCATTGTCAGTTATAAAGCAAGTGGGCTAATTGCAAACAACCTAGTAAAGCTTTCCACTACAAATGAAATATTCTTTCGTGTCCTGTGAAAAATTGAGAAGAGTGCGATTTCCCTTCATTGCTCTCTTTAAGAAAAACTGTAATTTAAATAAGAACAGGTTCCAATTCAAATGCTTTTGTAAAGTTTAAATAGGTAACGTTCTGCCCCCAAGTACTACATAACTATTGCATAATTGTCCATATTTAAATATACAGGTTTAATTGGGGTATCAATATATGTCAATCTTCTGGTAACTACCAGAATTGAAAATGATTTTCCCAAGCAGAAATCTCACAAAATTCTCTTCAGCAAGATGGACTGAACTGAAATCAGCAAGAATTCCAGCAAGAGCTTTCAGTTTAAAATTAGTATCTATGTGCATGAACATGTTTTTTTCTTCAGAATTTTGTATCTGTATTAACTCATTGTGATCTCTACATTTTGAGTAGAAAGCTCATAATTTGTTGCAGATCAGGCACGTTCAGTTAACACTTTGTTTTTAAGTTAATTTGTAAGCTGCTTTATCAGTGATATTCTATAAAATGGATTGATACAGCAAGGAAAAAAGAAAAGAAAGGCCAAATCTTCTGGACACCATGCAGTCTATACTGCATAGCAAAGACATTTACGTAAAATGCAGTATAGAGTGAAAGAACACTTCTCTCTCACACACACCAGGATTATGGGGTAGATCCCACGTTTAAGAGGTTCCCTAGAAGACAGATCCTGGCACCTGCAAGCCATACCAGAAGGCAGGAGCAGGTGAGAGGATCAAAGAAGATTCTGAGTAGAGGTTTGGAACATCCAGTCTTTCAACATTTCAACATTTATAACATATGTAAGAACTTCGTGAGTTTCAGCATCACTAAAACACCTCTTGTCTTTAGTCTGGAGGGCTGTATAGCTCTTAAAATATATATCTTGTAAAGAACAGAAACAAGGGGTAAATATTTCAAAGCCTTAAATAAAAAAAGTAAGTATTCAGAGCTGATGCCCTTTCTGTACCAGTTGTCAGTCAGTACCAGTCCAACTTCTTCCAGACTAGCACCTCAAGATTCATAATTTTCCATCCAAATAGCAATGGCAATTCTTAGCTAGAGTAAGAATCCAACGAGATTACACTAATATTGGGCCACAAGGCCTCCTGTGTCTCTGAACAAACAAGTTCATAATGCTATTGTTTACCTTTAGGGCTTCAAAAGTAAGCAGTACATCATTGGTCCGTTTCAAGTCAATATAGAACATCATCAAATCTCTTGATCCAAGTTGCATGAAGATAGGCAGCAACTATTGGGGGAAATGTACAGCATACTTTAAGATGGACATCTAAAATATTTTCTTTCTCCTAAATTTAGAAGCAGCCAGATGCAAAGTATGGTTGACCAAGATTTCTGCCAAGTCACGGGTGTCAAACGCGCTGCATCACGTTGATGTCATGTGATGTACGACATTTTTTCCTTTGCGGAGCTGGAGTAGGCGTGAGCTGCGTGTGATGCATCCGGCCTGCGGGCCGCCAGTTTGACACCCCTGTGCTATGTAATCTTGAGGATGGCACTTACTGTGCAGCTAAGCATTTCCTCTCATATATTTTTAGATTAAAATATGTAGCGAGGGGGGATGGGAAAGCAAGAATGTTATTCTGTTATATTACTTCAGTATTTCTTTTTAACACATGCATTATTTATAATATGATCCATTTTTTCTTTATAATAAAGGAGTCTGTATAATATGGGTATCTTTATTTATAATAAAGGGGTATTTATAATATGATCAAAACATTAACATCCTGTTCTAAGGCAAGCACATAACAAAGCACAATTAACTGGCAAGATAGCTCCAAAGATTATCTTGTACTCTTTGCAGAATGCCTCTGCATAAGAACATACCTTGAACAGATTATGATTCTCCATAATAAAGTTTAATTTCTTCCTAAAAGAAATGCAATTATCACATATCCTTCTGCTTTTTTAAACCTACCTCTTGATACTCCCCTAGAGGAGTCAGATACTGCAGAATCAGTCTTTGCTCTATGGCGGGGGTCAAGGGATACAGGTTATAATTTGTGCCAATCACCCAAGGAGACATCTCAGACCAGCTGCTATTGGACAGTTCAACAAACATCCTTTCTGGTTCAGAAGAGAAGCCAAGTTTTTGTTTTGCTTTTCGGAAATTCTCTTTTTCATGTTGCTTCCCTGATTTTTTTGCAGCAGAATTTACCCGACTACTTGTCTTGTGATTTGAGTCAAGGTTAAATGAAATCTCCATGTCCCCTGTCACTTCCTCCTGCTCACCATCCACAGCCATCTCCCCATAATCCATGTCCACAGCTTCTTCATCTAGAGGCAGCAAGGGGTCGGATGGCACTTTTCGAGGACTGGGACGCTTATTTTCATGTTTTGTGTTCGTTTCAATGACTTGCAGCTCTCGCAAACGTTGAAGGACAAATGCCACCTTTCATAAAGAGTTGAACATGTATCATTTTAACACACTTTTGCTATACCGAAATCAGTTTGCCCAAAGAAACTCAAACCCATTATTATTATGCCATTCACCTTCCAAAAAGGAAACACATAGAGCAGCCGCAAAAAACAAACAAACCCGGTGTTAATTTCAAATGTTTAAATACACTAGCTTTGCAAACTTAAGGTCGCATTATTCTAATACTGTGAAGGAGGATGGGAAACTGGAGTCGGGAAAACCAAACATGCCGATATATGAATCTGTTTTCTCCATTTGCAAAGAAGGACATTTCTAAAATTTGCTGTAGAATAGTAACATGCAATCTTGCTGCAGTTTTTCTACATTCATTGTGATAATGCTCCAGGGGTCAACTAAAAGCTGAGGGCTTTCTGCTCCAATCACACTGTTCAAAACTTGTCTACAATATGTTATGGATATTTCCTGTTTACCAGTTGGGAATTCTCATCTCTATAGTTGGCAGCAATATCTTGATTCTCCATGGCACCTCCAAGCAATCCAGTTGCAAATGTCCTCAAAGGCTGATCAGCTTCTCGTGCCCACTTGAAGAGATTCTCAACAATGCCTTCCTAGAATAAAAGGGGGGACAAGAGAGGTATATTTAGGCAAGTTAAATTCTTCACTGCTTACATTCCAATACAACATCTACTCACATATAAGTCCCATAATTTATACTGGCCTTTGTTCCAAAAAGAAACTTTTCAGATTAAAAAAGCAAATGAAGTTGTTGATACGACCAACATTTAAAGTAATAAATGCATATCCGGAATGATTTCTTAAGCTATAGTTTTCTTTGAATTTTTTTGCAGTAAGGTTTCCTACTAAAAAATTGTTAAACTGGACAGCAACATTATTTTTTCATCAAAATTGCTGCAGTCAAGCATGAAGCAAATTCCGGCTATACATAGGAATTTCTAAAGCATATATATATACAGAAATTCTTCTGCACGTTGGTATATAATTCAGAAACTCAGTGCAAAAATAATTCAATTCTGGTTACCTACTGCAAACAGTATTGGAGACTGCCTGGTCACGGAAATTTACAGATCACACAGAAGGCACACTGAATGCATTCAGATTCCAGGTAAAGCCAAAACGTCTTGGTCGTATTATCAACTGTAACGCAGATTGTTAGTATGGTAAACCACTATAACCCATCCATTCCTACCTGTTCCTCCCTTCATGAAAACAAATAAAAAAAGGAATGCTTAGCATATTGTGTCTGATTGCAGTCATTCCATAACCGCTGAAAAGCAACTGAAACACTAATCCTAGCAACTCTTTGCTATATCAATACCATCCAACAGAAAACTTTGTTTGCCTTGATGTTTGCAAACATCAATTCTCAGAGAATATAAGAATTATAAAACTATTTTATATGCATGAATTTAAATGTATATAAATATGAACATGCATATATGTATGTACAGTATGTATGTATGTATTTGGCTTATTTATTAACAGCCTATCTCCCTCAGAGAGGGGCTCTGGGCAGTTTATATCTATCTACAGCATATATGGAATGAGGGCTTGTTGTGGAGCATCCCAAGGGGATATTTCAAGTGCAGGCTTTTTATTTTGTTTTTACTGTTTTATGATTATTTTCTAGATATTGGTTTTATTGTTGCTGTAAGCTGTCCAGAATTACTTAAGAAGGGTGGCCATATAAATCTTTTAAATAAATGAACAGAATTTAACTTTCAAAATAAAGGTAACTATCACCTGGAGTCAATTAATTGGTATACTGTCTGACTGTGCCAGAAGCAAAGTTTTCAGACACCTGGGATTATTCTTCTTACCAGCCTCCCAAAACTGTCAGAGCAGAGTCTGCTAAGATCTGCACCATGTTGCTTCTAGGTCTATCTTTCTATAGCCCATACCTTCTCCTGAAAGACAACAGCAGTTTCTAGCCCAGGCATAATGTCCAACAGGAGTCGGCAGGCAGCTGTGTTCAGTGGAGGTTCTCTGCTTGTCATGACATAAGCATTTACCAGCTAAAAGAAAGAAGAAAGGTTTTTGAGTTATTTCTGAAAGAAAGAAAAAATTATGTGTCAGATCTGAATGCCTTTCTACTTATGGGAAGAATGTCAGTCCAGCAGAAGCTGAATTTGAAGAAGGAAGGAAGGAAGGAAGGAAGGAAGGAAGGAAGGAAGGAAGGAAGGAAGGAAGTAAGGAAGGACGGAAGGAATGAAGGAA
>JANHFL010002088.1:49511-62067 GCA_032468155.1 Oxyrhabdium leporinum | reverse complement strand
AAGGAAGGAAGGAAGGAAGGAAGGAAGCAAGGAAGGAAGGAAGGAAGGAAGGAAGGAAGGAAGGAAGGAAGGAAGGAGAATCTGAATTGAATTTCTCCTACAATGTTTCATTCATAGGATCACTGACTCTCTGGAGCCACTAATTTCAGGACAAGGTATTCAGGAAAAAGTTAAATTTGCAAAAATCAGTCTTGTTCCATGAGCCAAGTACCACCTACAGAAAAAAGAGTTTTCAAATCTATATTATGTTTTATTACTATTATCAATTTTTAAAAAGTGGAATTGTTTAGGTTCCTCCATTAGCATTGTAAAAGTCCTGATAGCCTTAAATTACATAGAAACAAAAGATAAGATTACAATACAATTCTAAGAGCATTTACTTAAAATTTAAGTTCATAATTAAACTGTGCCACTTCTGCACAGGATTCTGCTGCACATATTATATCTGTAAGTATAGTAGCCTATCCAGGCATTTAAATTCTTCAATACATTAGTCTTTATCAGTTTTTGCAAAAAGGTTCAAAATTAGAGCTTAAGTCCATTTGTCATTGTACATAAATTCTTTCAATTTACTGGAATCTACTTCAATTTCAATAACCACCTTGAATCTGTAATTTTCTG
Organism: Oxyrhabdium leporinum; assembly: GCA_032468155.1. Lineage (NCBI taxonomy): Eukaryota > Metazoa > Chordata > Lepidosauria > Squamata > Cyclocoridae > Oxyrhabdium > Oxyrhabdium leporinum. Next base: position 61,446 of record JANHFL010002088.1, on the reverse strand, counting down.
GAAAATACAGAAGGAGGCAAAGGGCCCTTTGGTAGACAGAGAGAAGACAGACAGAGTTAATAAGGAAAAGACTCTTTTTATACTGCTTGCATCATGATTAGAATAAATCAGACTTAGGCAAATTTTATACTACATTTTGGAAATTTCATTCCTCTTTCAACAGAGAATGAAATCTAAAACAAAATGAACCCCTTAGGACACCTTTTGCATCTTGGCAAAAAAGTAACAAGTTACTAGCTATCGGCTGCCAAGTAGAAATCTATACATAAATTCAAAGGGCAAACCCACTGCATTCATGAAATCATCATTCTTGAAAAGAATCCTCAGCAAATGTCCAAGCATACATTTTGGGTCTGCTCGACCTGTAAAACAAACAGATAACAGTATCAATTAATAGACCACACACTCACTAACAAATCTAAATAGAAACAATGCAAAGGAAAGAAAACAAGCATGTAAAACAATATGTTAGCTAACTGAAGTTAAATATGCTTAATTGCATATCTTGGCAATACAAAAATTTCCACCCACAAATCAATGGAAGTGAAATATTGGCACTGAATTTAAGTAAAAAATTTGTATTGACAAATTTATGTAAAATTATATTTGAATTTTATAAACCTATTTGGTTTACTAAAACAAGCCTTCTAATCTAAACTGTAGGCCAATAATTCTTAAGTAGCTTGTTTTAATGAAAAGTCCAGTATGTCCAGGAAAAAAAGTGTGCGCTAAAATAGTTTTGCAATCAGCTTATTCTTTTCATGTTTCTTACTTTTTAAAGTTATACGCTGTCCAAAATCTTATGGAATTGGGCAGCTTTCAAAATTATATATACATACACACACACATATACATATTCATATATATACATACATACGTCATACACTTATGGTTTGCAATAGTGGCAAATATCTGAAGCTCGGGTGTAGGATGAGATTGGAGGTTCGTTCTCCAAGCTTGTGGGTTGGTTTCCCAACGTTTTGTTACCAGGTTACATAACATTTTTATCAAAATTTAGGGAATGTCAGTGTTGGTATTCTTCTGTTTATAAGGGTTTTGTGTGGTCAGTAGGCCTTGTGATGGGAAGGTCACATCAGGTGAAGGTCTTGTGCTGGGTCTCGTGAGGGCTTGCAACTTTATTGAAGCCTGGCACTCCACAAGTAATTCCATCAACAGACACAGTGACCTACAACCAGCCTATGAACCCCCGAGAATTCAAATCAACTGCACAACCAAACAGCAACAGCAACAACCTTCAACCAGCCCACAACCCCCACAACTTCACCTCCCACTCACCTGATGTGACCTCCCCATCACAAGACCCTCACCTGCCGTGACCCACACCTGACCCCTCTCAAGACTCATCACTAGACCTTCACCTGATGTGATCCTCCCATCACAAGACCTACTGACCACACAAAGCCCTTATAAGCAAAAGAACACCAATACTGACATCCTCTAAACTATGCTGAAGATGTTAACTAGGCAGATAATGAAATGTTTGGAAACCAACCCACAAGCTCAGAGAACGAACCTCCACTCTCACACCTGTGGTTATTCAATATTTATAACATACATGAGAACTTCTTAGAAGTTTTGCTAAATCACATTTGATGTGTGTGCACAAGTTATTCTTTGGTAGGTGAAAAAAATTACAATACAGTTGTACAATCATAGCCTATATCTTAAGTTATAGAAAAACACTTTAATTAGTTGAAAAATCATCTTCTATTTGTTTTATAAGAACAGGTCTTTCACTTTTTTTGCTCCAGGCCTCCCATAAAACATTTAAAATCAGTTTCCATATATTTTTAATTTGTTTAAAGATATGTCTCTGGAATATTTTAAGAAGGAGAATTACAGAAACTCCAAATAGCAATTTAGTTGCCTGCTGTTGTTAACGTATTATGTTGATTTAGTGAAATCACCCACAATGAGACCAGACTATTTGAGGGGCTACCTTCCCCTGAGAGTATTAAAGTCAATGGGGAAGCTGACAGGAGGTCGCAAATCACAAGATGTCTTGCTTAATGAACAGTGATTCACTTAATGACTACAGCAAAAACAAAGGTTATAAAATCATGTGTGGTCATGTAATGCCTTGCGTAATGACCGCACCGCTTAATAAGAAATTTTCCAGTCCTTATTGTGGTTATAAGTTGAGGACTATCTGTATGACTCCTGGCTTGATGTGATATTCAAACAGTATCAGTTAATTTACATGGATTGTTTAAAGCAGGGGTGTCAAACTTAATTTCATTGAGGGCAGCATCAGGGTTTTTGGCTGTGACAGCCTCTTGCAGTCCTCTCCCAGCGAAAACAGAGTTTGGGGAGGCCACATGCTCCGTTTTAACTGGCAGAGGGATGCAGGAGACTGTCGTGGCCAAAAACGGAGTCCCTCCCAAGCTCGGTTTTCGCTGGCAAAGGCTCCATGGGCCGGTCCTTCACTGTTTCCAGGGTGGGCCCGCAAGCCAGATCTGAGCACCCTGTGGGCCGGATCTGGCCACGGGCTTGAGTTTGACACTCCTGGTTTAAAGGCAGTAAGCCATAATTTTACATATATTTTTTTGGTCTTACCATCTGCAACTGTGGTTGAGAATGTATGAAATGTGCCTAAGGTTTATTTATGGTTTTCTTACTTAGCCCTCTTTTAAAAAAAAAAAAACCCCTTCTACCAATCCTTTAGTTAATTCAGAGAGATACAAAAGAGAAGCACTGATACTTTGCTCCTTAGTAAGATTCTGATTGGGTCAGAAAAAATATGGCTTAAGGTGATGTTTAAACACAGATAAATGCTTTCTTCTCAGTTTACCGGGATGTCTATCATCAAATGGATCTGGATCTCGTTTGCGATACTCTTCTGTCTCCTTTTCAATCAACTCTGACATTCTAGAAACAGAAAAAAACACAAGGAATTTGTATTTCTGTTTAACATTTGAATTGTTAAAATAGAAAATCTTGATTAACCAAGATTCTAATTGGACTACATATGATCAAAACATTACAGGTAGTCCTTGTTGAAATGACCATTTGAATTTACAATGGTGCTGAACAGGGAGGTCTTACTCCTTGCAGTTATGGCCACTGCAATATTCCCACAGTTACATGATTTGAGCTCTTGGCAAATGGCTCACAATTAGAGCCGCCCAGAGTTGTTTGATGGTGAGATGGGTGGCATACCAATTTCATTAATTAGTTATTACAGTTGCAGTGCATTGCAGTCACATTATTGCAGTCTTCTGACCAGCAGACGCAACGGAGAAGTCAATAGGTATTGAAGGGCAATCATGTGACCTTAGGATATTGCAACTGTGCAAGATTCAGCTAACAATGGCAACTGGGACTGCCACGGCTGCTATTATAAGCTAAGGTGGTCAAGTAGCATCCCAACTTTATATTCAGGGATGGAGTTGCCTATCCCAATTACCATAGTTAAGTGAGCACTATCTGTACTTAACATTTCAGTAAAAAGAGGCGGCAAGAACTATCAGGGTGGATAAAAATTGATTTAAAAAAAATAAAAATCCAAAACATCAGATTTTTAAAAATTTAAATTGGATTTTTTTTATTTAAATTGGATTTTTTTGATTTTTATCAAATTAATTTTAATAAAATGCTTTTGGAGTAAAAATCTATTGTAAGATAGTTTTCTATTTAAGATACATTAATAATTTAGTTTATTCGGCATGAAATGGAGCTTAGTTTTGTAGCATGAGGCTGTATGTTCTGCAATATTGGGACTGTCGGTAAGTCAACAGCAGGTCAGAGAAGTAGCTGCTGCAGGACAGAGATGACAGTTGCTCTTTAAAAATTATGATTTAAATCGAGTTGATTTAAATCAAGCCTTTTTACTAGTGACTGAAATGAACTAAATTGTGATTTAAATCATTTTAATCGTGATTTAAATCAACTTTATTTAAATCAAATCCACCCTGAGAACTATCCTCTCTAATTAATTCATCTATCTAAAAACATGCTTGAAATGTCCATGAATTACATAATCTCCTACATTGCTAAGAGTTTAATCATGTCATATTTGCTACTTATGGGACTGCTAAGATAGGAATTGTGAGGCTTTGAGGCAATTCTCAGGCCAAAGACAGCCATCATGTAAACATACAATATACATACAGCTTCACAACTTCCAAATACACCCTACATCCCCATTAATTTGGAAAAGTGGAAAAAAGAAGCCACACATTTAAACCCTAAGGCTATAAATTTACATCTTCTCATTGTAGTGGGTAATCAATGCATGAGTATGGCTTCATTCTTGTTTATGATACAATTTGTCGTTCAAATAACCTGAGTCTGAGTCTTCTCTTCTGTTGCATAATCGAAGAAATGAATTAAGCTATGAAGTGTCAAAAATCTGATATTTACTGCCAAATCTTGCACAGGAAAGCTTGATAGCAAATATTACTAAGAGCAGGAAAAGAAAGGAGCAGGAAAACTAGTCCATTGCTTTTCTGTTAGTTTCACTCTGCTCAAAGCGTGTGTATTAGGCTATAATATGCAAATCATTTGGTAGGGCTGTTTCAAGACTTCCTGAAGTCTTCAGACCATGTATTTCCATGCTCAGAAGACACTTCTCCATAATCAGCAAATCTACCTGTCTTATCAAATGATGTGCACGAGCGTAGTAAACAGAATGCAAAAACTAAATTATATGAAAGTCTACCTGTGACTAAGCCCTACTGAGATTTGTTTCTGAATGGTGTCATTTCCATAACATAATCCATATAATTATACTTGATCACACCTACCGAGTAAGAATAGGAACCATGTCTTGTCCACTGCCATGATCTTTCTCCCATTGCTCTAGCAAAGCAGTGAGCTCAGCCTTGGAATCTACAAGCTCAGAACATGAAGTCATGACTCACTCTACATAAAAGAGAAAAGCAATTAAGATGAAATGAAAACATCTTCAATTCTTATTGCATTCGTTTTCACAAAAAACATTACATTTCAAAAGCCACCTACTTTTTATAAAAACAATTGAAAATGGGGAAGTTAAGACATACGTTTTAAAAATATCTTTGTATGCACTCATCACAAAGATCTTCAGCATGTTTATGTTATTAAAGCAATATTCTCTTCTATAATAAGCAGTTGACACCATATGCCAACATTTCCAAATTAGATGCCACTCAAGATGGAACCAAGACAATAACCATATTTAATTTTATTTACATTAACTAAAATAAAAAGCAGCTAATATGATTACCCTCCAATCATATTTGTAATCAGTTCTCTTTCTCCTGTATTAAAAATTACAACTAATCACAACTCCCAGGAGTCATGGTCATGATCTCTAATCCTAAAGTGTCAGATTATAGAATTTTGGTTTATAAACTGCACTGGCTTTCATTTCATCGTGCTCAAAAGCAAAGGGTTAACTGTTCTTTTTAATATGAATGAAGTAAGTGAAGTCATCCCACAGTAAGTTATCTGGACAAAGGAAAACATTTTTCCTCTTGAACACAAATATTTTGCTCAACACAAAAGGGGAAACAGGACAAAGAGATAGTAACACATTAGAGCACCTGCTAATTTGGACAGATAGGGATGGCTCTATCTTTGTGAATGTTTTATTTTTGAAACAAGTATTTCAACAGAAAGGCACCAAGAACAAACGTATCACCAGGATTCAAACATTTTCTCAGCTCCATGAAATAAGTAGGTTTAAGATTTAATGGATTAAATAAATCTATACTCAATATAGTTAAATATTATCCATACAACCGAATAAAGGAAGTTGTAAACATAAGAGTAATTAATTTAACAGACCTCCCTCTGTTTGGATTGGCAAAGTTCAAAAAAATCCAATACAGCGATCCAAGTCACACCTTTTGTTTGGGGTTGAAAATCACATTTAGTTGGATGAAACCTAGTGTTAAACATGATGACCTGCATCCCAGCTTTTGGTTCCCAAAAGCTCCATTCACAACATCCAAATCTATGTAAGAACTCGGTCCTTCCGTTTCTGGACAAGTTGGCAGTGGAACCAAATTCTGGCAGGGCTCGTTTTAAGTATATAAGGGAATAAAGAATTGAATAAGGAATCCATTCAATACCAAACTGTCAGCTAGCACTCAGCACTACTCAGGAGTAGCTTTTTTTTAATTAGGAAGGTTCAAATAAATCAATGTATCATTTTAGCGGTTTCTGGCACCACAAAATCGGAGACTCCTAATCTAACCCATCATGTTTCCACGGTGGCTTAACCAGATGACACTGGAAAGCCCTCAAGTAACATAGGATAGCCTTTCTCAGAAACTACTACTAAGAGATAAATTGCTTCCAATATTAAAATTAATATACATTCATTACACCTTTTGACAGCTTTAGCCTTCCCAAAAGCCTGCAATCTCCTTCAGAATGATCCAGGTTGGTAGCTATTTTTTCATCAACCACATATTTCTAGGTAGAAAAGAATGGGGATGAATAACTTGGCAAGAGATCTGATGAAACATAATGAAGTACCAGTAAGAACATATTACCCAAGGCTCAGAAATATATGATTTATCACAAGGAAATAGAGGGAATTTTAACTTAAAAAGATTTGATCGCTGGAATAACATACCCATTTAATGAGTCATCATTGTTTCTTCTAAAAATATTCCTATGCATACAGAATTTTTAAAATATATATTTTAAAGGGGGTCATTTAAATGGCAAACAAGGCGTGTGTCTTCCTCAGTCTTGGGTCCTCTACCAGAGCCTAAGAGTTTGAGGGCCCTGCATAGTGTCCTAGCTGAACTCTTTTAGATGAGAAATCTAATGTTGTTTCTGGGATCTCTTGGAGCTACTTCGAGTATGGTAGGACCCCTTTGGCCTTTCCTATCCAAAATCCTCTCTAATTCTTCCTTTAGGCCTTGGTACCTCTCTAGCTTCTCCTCCTCCCTGATGCTGTCATTTGGCACCACTACACCTATCGTCACTGCCATCTTCTGATCTTGGTCTACTACCATGATGTCTGGTTGCCTGGCCAATGCCTGCTTCTCTGCCTGGATCTGGAAGTCCCACAGGATCTTAGCCCTGATATTCTCCACAGTCCTATGTGGAATCTCCCATCTGGACTTGGGAGGATCAAGCCCATACAATGCGCAGATGCTCTTGCACACAATGCCAGCTCCTTGGTTGTGCTGTTCAGTGTGTGTTATTCCTGCCTGCTGAGTCTGTCTCTGTGGCCTCTCTGAATAATCTGTACCACAGGTCCTGCCTAGTGTGGTAGACCCTTGCTTCTATGGATCTGGTGCTGAGTGCCTATTCTTGCGTTACTGGGATCAGTGTCTCAGTGCTGTCTTTTAGTCCAGCCCCTTCCAGCCACTGGTAGACTTTCCCAATGTCAACCACCTCAGCTATCTGTCAATGGTACATACAATGTGGGGTCTTTCTTGCCTTGCCATGGTTCTTCCTCTGCTTGATCTTCCTCCCATGCCTGCTACTGACTCGGGAATTCTCAGCAGTTTATCTTTGAGTGACATTCTACTGTTGTACTCCTGCACGCTCTGGGTTTCATCCAGGACAATGGCATTGACACTTATCTTCCCTCCACCCTCTTTCTAGTCTCTGGGCTTTGGACTTGGGGGTGAAAACTTCCATACATTGTGAAGAGTTTCCAGGTTTTCACATCGGCAGCTTCCATGTCTTTCTCTGACTAGCTCCTATACAGCAGGGTATCTGATGACTGACAGGGCTTTGGGCTGTTGGTGAAAAACTTGATCTTCCTAGCTCTTCAGGACCTGTCTTATCCTGAAGGGGTAATTGGATGTGGCTGTCTTCCTTGTTTTCTCATCATGATTTCCATGCAACTGTGGGATATCTAGGCACTTGTGGCTGGTCTATATCTCTCTCATGTGGACCAATGGTAGTTCCAACCCATCAGTTTTAACTACCTTCTCTCTCTTGACTACCATTCGGCCAGGTTTCTTCAGTCTGAATGACATTCCAATGTCCTCGCTCAGATCCATGTCAGGTAGTTCAGCAAGTCGAAGTCTTGTTCACTCTTAGCATGCAGCTTGATGTACATCATCTTGGTATATGCCATACTTGATAACCACTTGTGTGAGCTGTCTCAAGTTGACTTCTAATGTTCTCTTTCATAATCCCATTGAATTCTTGTGAAAAGTTCTTCGTGTCTGTTGACTTTGTACAGCACCAAATATTCACAGATCTGTATGTGTGACATTGAACTGAAGGCTTTCCAGTAATCAATACAGGCACTGTTCAGATTGATCTGTCTTGAGTCTTGAATGACCACCTATGAACTGGAGTTTTGAGCCTCTGACACACACATACAGTGATCTATATAATGAACCTTGTTGTAAACCATAATAACCATTTGCTTTTGCTCTCTGCAAAAGGATCCTTTGCTTCTCCAACTGAAACAGTCATTTTCATTCCAAGAACATGATTGATTATTCTTTGTTTCCAACACATAACAGATTTTGAAGGGAGGAAGTAAATCCAATTACTACATAATATTGGTCCAAATATATAATAATTTTGGTTAAATTATTTAACTCTTTGTACTGTATTTAATTAAAGTATCTGATATAGCTGAAAAGGTACACTATGCAGATTATTTTTAAACAGAACTCTTCCAAAAATCTTAACAAGAACAAAGTTTTAAATGCACTGTACAACAAAATCATCATATCCCCATAAATACAAATATAAATATACAGCCTGCATAGGTAGTCCTTGAGTAACAGCAGTTCATTTAGTGCAGGGGTGCTAAACTGGATTTCTTTGAGGGCTGGATCAGCATTGTAGTTCTCCACGGGCCGGCTGTGTGGCGGATGGGATGGATGCCTGCTGCAGTACCCGGGCACGGGACGGCCGTGTGTGGCCCCCGCACAGCCCGTTTTCAGCCTGGACGGCCCCCTGCAGCACTTTGCCGGCCAAAATGGGTCACAGGGGTACTACGTGCGGCCCCAGCACGCCCCATCTTTTGCCTGGACGGCCTCCTACAGCACTTTGCCAGCCAAAACAGGGAGGGGGGCACATGCATCTATTTTGGCTGCCGGAGGTACGATGGGTCGGTCCTTTGCTATTTCCAGGCCGGCCCCGCAGGCCAGATTTAAGCACCCCGCGGGCCACATACGGCCCGCGGGCCTTGACTTTGATTCCCCTGGTTTAGTGACTGTTCAAAGTTACTACAGCACTGAAAAAAATGACAGTTTTTCACACTTACGACTGTTGTAGCATTCCCCAGGGTCATGTGCTCAAAATCCAGATACTTGCCAAATCAATTCATATTTATGACAGTTGCAGTTTCCCAGTATCATGTGATCACCTTTTGTGACCTTTTGACAAGCAAAGTCAATGGAGAAAGCAGATTCACTTAACAACCGTGTTACTAAGTTAACAACTGCAGCGATTCACTTAACAACTGTGGCAGGAAATGGGGCAAAACTCACTTAACAAGTGTCTGGCTTAGCAACATAAATGTTGGGCTCAGTAATGGTAGTAAGTCAAGGACTACCTATATAACACAATGTTTTGACCATAGCTAGCAGGCTATATTTGTACATTCTCTTATTCAATACATCTGACAGTATAAAATGAAGTAAAGTATCACAAGTTGTTATTCATTGCTAGAGAAGAAAACCTAGCAAGGTACTTAACACTAACGAATAACATTTCTAAAATATATTGCTACAATAGCAAAGCACTGAACCAAACTGAAGAAGGCTCCACTTATGTGACCTAACAAGATGAAATTGCAAATCACTGATACTCAAATTGTATTATTTCAAGCATTCAATGCAATTCATTTTGCTCAAAAGAATTTTGCCAATCAAGGGCACTGTAGTGAAATGCTTACACTAATAATTGAAAGTAAATATTTGCATCTGAAGATGGTCCAAACAGTCACAGTCCAGCATCAACCCAGTGGTCTGGAACCCCTAACATAACCATGGATTCTTCAACCCTTATTATAACATTTCCTGTATATAATCATAAACATTTAGCTAATGTCACAGGATGGGTGCAATGGGAGGATAATACAATACATTCCATTTTGTAACATTCTACTGTGGTCAAAAGACTTAAGAGCTAATCATACAAATGAAAGCAACACTGGGTTTCAATACTGCTCACTGAAGACCAAATATACTTAATATGGAAGAAAGTGATCTGCATTCCCTATGACTTTTTTTAACTTAGGGCAAATCAGACTAGACCACAATATCAGTAAGGGAATAAACACCTAATGGATAGCAATTAGAAGGCAGGAGAAGTGGAAAATAAGAGAGACCTAAGTGAGTTGACTGTCCAATCAAAAGTTTAGCAGCAAGTGTCACTACAGTGCCCTACACTACTTCAAATCTCTGTAAATTTATTTATTCAAAATCTGCTCTTCCCTCTAGGGAATGGGTGGGTGGTAATAAGTTGACCAAAAAACAGAAGGTCAGAGAAGCCAATGGAAAAAGGTTATAGAATATATGGAAAGACTTTGGGATAAATTTGAGCCACAAAATATAGGCTTCCAATTCATGATAATTTCCTTCTATGCTATTTTCCCAATTCTCTAATTGCACTTTCACACAAAGCTATTCATTCTATGAAAATCTGAATTTTTTTTCCCTATAAAGCAATAATTGGTTTTAGAGGAAAAATTTAATTGGGGCAAAAAAGGGCGGGGAGGAGGGAAGAAAGGAAGATGAGAGTTCACTTCCAAATACTACTATTTTAGATGTGTGACATTTAGTCAATTGGGGAAAACAAAACCAAAAAACTCCTTAACACCATTTGACCCAGCTACCACTAATAAACTAGGAGTAAGGGAGTCATACATTTTTAAAAAAAATGCATCCCTCTCAAACATTAAGCATTTAATATTTAGATAAGGATTCTTGCAATGGTTTTCAATAGTTCTCAATGAACTACCAGTATGGAGAAAAAAACGAAAGGAGTTTACCAAAGGAGGGCAATCCCAGATACAAACCAGGAGCAGTAGTGTCAAGCTGGCATTTAGGCAAAAATTCTGGCCAAAATCAGCATAATTTTCTTCGGTAAAACAGAATTATTCCTATTCATTTCTACAGAACAGGAAGGCATATAAACCTGTGAATACAGAATCGGAAGAAGCTAAACCAATGAACTGAGTAGTTTGACCTCCAGCAAAAGAGGCTCTAAGGGCTGCAATTCATTCCATGACCTCAGCAATCTTGGCAATAGTTTATTTTACTTTATCATTTTTATAAATAACTCAAGGCAGTGAACATACCTAATACTCCTTCCTCCTCCTATTTTCCCCTCAACAACAACCCTGTGAAGTAGGCTGGGCTGAGACAGAGTGACTGGCCCAAAGTCACCCAGCTGGCTTTCATGCCTAAGGTGGAACTAGAATTCAGAATTCCCTGGTTTCTAGGCCAACAGCTTAATCCTTACTTCTCCATGCCCACCAATTTGGTCCACGATATCGAAAGCATACAAGAAATAAACCATTCTGTTTCTAGGAAGAGTAGGCTATCACAGACTACTAGGGCACGGGGCCTTCCCAGTGTCAATTCGCACCATCTAGTAGGGCTGCTTTGAAGTCCCCTCCTCATACATGTAATATACAGGAGGGGAGGGTTGCAGGTGGCTATTCTTCAGCAAGAAGAATGAATTTTGCACATGCTGGGTTTTTTGTCTTTTTTTTCCTTTCAGGATTACATTCTGATATCAAAAAATTCCTGAAGCTACAGCCTAAGTCAAAATACGTTCAAGCCCAGGGAAAAACGGTGGAAAGAAAAAAAGGAAATCCTCTTGTCAGGCAAAATCTTTCTGGAGATTTTACAGAGAAGTCACCAAGCAGCACACTCCTCCTAGTCCCCAGGGCTGACAGCTAAGCGGACCCAAAAAAAAAAAAGGAAAACGAGAGGGTAAAACAAAGACAAAACTAAGCTGAGTTCCAAAGAGCCAGCCCAGCAAGGGG
>JANHFL010002088.1:28127-39287 GCA_032468155.1 Oxyrhabdium leporinum | reverse complement strand
CCCCCGGTCCCTGGAGCTTGCCTGCCTCTTGCTTGATTAGAAAAAAGGAACACACAATCTTCCCAAACAGTCTGGTTTTCAATTCTACATTCTGTAGAAATAGGCACATAGTGCTAGGAATAAAGAAAGAGCAAAAAGGGCCTACACAACAACTTTTAGATGAGAACCAAAAGAGGACAGCCCTCCTCATGCAGAAGGCAATTCCTTTGGTGCCAGGTTTTTAATTTTTATGGTTTTAGTAGACATGTGATTTTAGTAGACATATGTGTTATTTTGTTTCATTATTGATATTTTATTTATTTTATTTGTTGATTGGGAGCCAACCAGAGTTCAGTATGAGATGGGTGTCTATATAAATATTATAAATAAGCAAATAAATAAATAAATAGTCTGTGGAAGCTTGTAGAACATCTCAATTCAGACCTTGGTGTATGACTGGTCTCTTAATAACCGTTTGAAATTATGATGAACTTAAAAAAAACCTACTTACAACCTGTGCTTGAAATTATGTGGATCACATGATCACGTTTCTGATGCTTGGTGCTTGCATTTACGACTGTTGCAGCATCCCATGACCACATAACTGCGATTTGAATTTATTTATCTTTTGCTGTTTTTCAACAGAAAATGGCAAAAAATGCTTGACCATCATAAAAGCACTTACAAAATTGAGTCTAGTCATGTGCTTAATGACCACAACAACTTATGACCAAAATTACAGGCTCAATTGTTATTGTATGTTGAGGAATACTATATGCAAAAAGCATACAGACATCCCAATGCTTAGGGTCATCCTGTATATATTTCTTCAAAAAAATTTTCAAAGTCTGATTAGGACACTCCATTAGTTAATCTGTTTGAGGATAATATAGACCAGCTCTAATTCCAGATATGACCATATCTACATACAAATGCTTTAGTAGTAGAGCTGAAAGCTTGGAGCATGATCTGTCTAAATCTCATTAGGCACATCCTCCACTGAATATCTTCTTCAATTCAGTTGAGTTACTATGGTTGTTATTGTGTGCAGAGGTATTGCCTCAGGGTGTCTAGTAGCATAGTTACATAAACCAGAATACTGTATAAGGATTATTTTCCACTGATTTTGATAATGGTTCAACTACATCCATGGAAATTTTGGAAAATAGGAGAGGAGCAATGGATCATCCCCCCCTCCCCCCATGGGAGCATTGTCATGCTTCCCTTTGGGTTTTACATCCTGGCTAACTGGGTAGGATCGACAATTAATTGCCTTATCTTTAGTTATTTCATCTAAAAGTATCTGTTTCTGTCAGCTCTTCTAAGTCTCATCAGAGTTTTCTTCTTGAGCTACATAGTCTGACTATGTGTTTTCATGGGTGAGTTTAAGTAAGTCTGCTCTGAAACTGTGGAGCATACTACTTGCTTCACTTTTTCTTCACTGTCAGGGTCTCTTCTAACTTTATAAGGATTCTCATAAAAGCTACAGCATCCTTATTGCATCCTCATAGCTTGCCAAGGAAAGGCCTTTTTGTTAAAAATATCTTACATCCACATCCCATTTGTGTTCTAAAGACTGGCTTCTATTTTATCTATTTATCTATTTTTATCTATCCACCTAAAATCTTTCTTTTTATATCGCTACTTTGCAACATCAGTGACAGGCTAGATGTTAAAACTGGAGATAGCTCTTCTGTTTTGTTATATTGTACTTTATTAATTTATTTGATTCTTTTTGTTAGTTTTTATTGTTTTAAACGTGGTTTTATATTCTGTAAGCCACCTCGAGTTGCCATGGGCGAATAGGCAGCAATATAAATTCAATAAATAAATAAATATTGTATTTGGAATTTTTAAATTAATCAGGAATTGGGAATTGAGAATGAAGAACTTACTTCAGCCTTGACTTATGATACAGCTTTGTTCAAACCATAGCATTGTTATATATAGAGTAACAAACTCCTCAGTGAGGGAGTGAGGAACAGCCTCAGTGGACCCTGGTAGAGCTTGGATAATTTGGGGAATGCTAAACATGGTTTCCGTTCTTTCTCATTTTTCTGCCATTCTCTTATGTCCCTACAGATTGCTGGAAGAGGAAGGGGACACAATTTATTAAGAGATTTTAGCTGGTAAATTATAGAGAACTTCCTGCTCTTTCCTTCCATCTTTCTCCAGCGCTTTAGTTTTTGCTTTCATACTTTCAGGTCTTTTCTTTTTCTTGGCTCCTCTTCTTCAACTGCTCCAGTTATTTCCTTTTCACCACCATGAAATTAGGCTGAAGGCTGTATACAGCCCTCAGTTGCAGGTTGCACACTTAATGTTTTTCCTCTTGCTCTTCTCTCAACTTTTCAGTCACTAATATTGCAAAACATTCAAAACTTCTCGGGGTTGCTCCACTGCTTTGTTACCTTATGATATTTCAGCCGACCTTCAGAATAATATTTGTCGTTCCCCCCCTAATTTATATGCAAGCCCTACTATACTACATTTTGCTACTTTTTTTTAACAAACATGGGGGGGAAAACCCGGGGGGGGGGGGAAACAAAACCTGACACTATGTGTTTTGTTATGGCAAGGACCACGTGGGCACGTCTTTTCTTTTTTCTTTTCTTTTCTTGGTATAATAGCGGCGTTGAAGCTAGCTGACGACGAACAAGCAGGCCGAAGTTGCTTGATTTGACTTGCGAAGAGCTCTGACAGGACAAGAAGATAGACGCTGAGATTTAACTCCCCTTGCTTCTTTCTAGGCCTGGACTGTCTCGGGTTCTGTTTTAACCATTTAGGAATAACACCCTCCCCACCCCCGCATCTTTGTCCCGAATGAGTTCCTTCTGCAGGTCCTCCTACCCTTCGTTTTTCTCCTTTCGCCTCTTTGCTGTCTGCTGTGCCAACTCCCAAGGGATGTGGGAACCTTTGTACACTCTCGGAACCTTTGCTGTCGGTGTGCCTGTTGCTGCCCGGGGAAATCCTCCAAGTAGCTCCGACTAAGGGGACGTATTACCGTTGCGTACCCCAAGCGGAGGGATTGAGGAGCGACGAGAAGGAGGAGGAGGAGGTGGTGGAGGAGGCGGTGACGGCGACAACGACGAGCGTTAAACGGGGGCCGGCGCGCACCAGGAGCGCGCGGAGCGCCTCAGCGCTCCCTCCCCCCTCCCCCTCGGGCTCCCTCAGCGGCCCTGGCCCGCGGCCCCGCTAGGAGGTGAGAGTAGATCGGACTCCGGCTGGAGTCGCCAAGAGGGATGGATGGATGAAAGGAGGAAGAGATCGCGCACCAATGGAGGCGCCGGGGGAGCGGATGGGCCCAGGGGGTGGGGGGGTGGGAGGCAGAGAATGGGAAGCCCTCCGCCCCCGCCTCCCCGCGGCGCGAGAGAAAGAAGGCCAGGCATCGCATCGCGGTCGCCCTGAGAATGCATGGCCGCTGCCTTGCTTCAGCCAGGCTTTGGCGTGGGCACCCTGGGACGGAAAGGCCGGCACGGGGAGGTGTGCGCAAGGGGATGGGGGATCGAGATTCTCGGCGGGCGGGTGGGTGGGTAGTGGAAGGAAGCTGGATGAAACTAGTATACGGGAAGAGCCCTCCCAGTGAAAGAAGACGCGGGATTTCTTCTCTTTAACGTTTTGCTGCCTTGGGGGCTGGGAGACTTTTAAGGGTCCTGAGAGAAGAGGCGGTAATGTAGGGGAGCAAAGATGCGAATAAGGTTGTAAAGTGATCGATCGTTTGTCGTCCCGAGGGGGATAGGGTTATTGCTGCAAAGAATTCGAGGTCCTTGCCTTGTGCGTGGCTCGTTCAAAATACTACCAACTCTTTGCAAGATCTTTGGATCGTTTTAAAAAGACTAAATTATTATAAAGTTAATATTGAAGATGCCAAAGTAGCACAATAATTTAGATGCGCACTGTGGAAAGACTTGGGCATATTGATATAACTTTAGATTTGGCTGCCTGCTTTCCATTTTAATCAGTTGTGAACAAAAGTCTTGTGGTAACACTCTGAAAACTTCAAAGTGAGAACACCTGGTAGTTGCTGTTAGATGTAGGTTCTATTTATTTCCCCAAATGTAACTTGTGGTTACTTACTTAAATTATAAATGCTTTATTTTATTTTTATGTGTAGAGTTAATATTTTATATTTTATGTTAACATATATACATCTATGTCATTATATTATTTTTAAAATTAGAATTACTCTTACTACTGAGTATTAAAGTGAAATAGACAGTTCAGATGGTTAAAATTGCATTTATTTTGCCTCCATGGGTTGCTTTTGACACAGAGAATTAGAGACTGAAAAACTTGAAAGTATGAATTAGGATAGTTATGTCACATATTAAATGAAGTTATTGTAGGAAAATGATACATTGTATATTTAACTGTGTCTACTGAGGGAACAGAGTCTGTCTGGAACAGATTTACTTACCCCCAGTACACTGGTGCATCTGTTCAGGAGGATTTGATAAGAGACACATTTTTGAATAATGAATGGGCTATCATTAAAGACTAGTTGGAAGCTATAGCTGGTGCAGAGAATGTAGCTTTTGGTTTTTGAGTTGAATTCAAGGTGCTGATGAATTATAAAATCCTTCATGGCTTAGGATCTGGATACTTGTGAGACTACCTGCCTCCCTTATGGTTCCTGCCTGCTCTATGAAATCTTGATAGTGTCTTGTCAATAAAGAAGTGTCATTGACGGGGTCAAGGAGTAATGCCTTCTCTGTTGCTATGGCTGCCCTTTGGGATAGCAAGCCTCTTCTCCCCCCACTCTGTCCATAGAGCTTCAATTATGTTGCCCTTTAGGACGGTCTTAAAAACCTGGCTGTTCCTCCAGCACTGGGCTGGGATGATTTGTGAACTCACAGGGCATTATGTATTTGTATCTTTGTCTTCCCCTGCGAAGTGGAGAGACTTAATTATAGTGGTGGTAGGTATACTGCTGAAAGGTCTGAAGGATCAGGTGGCAGATATATCCTCCTAGAGGAAATCTATGTGGTCAGTAAAAGTTAATACCTATGTAATGACATATAATCAATCATACTGTCAAGCCATTCTCTTGTTTTATTATCTTGACTCCTTCAAATTTATTATCTTGATTTTGTTGTAATATCCTTTGTTAGAAGCTTTGAATCACTTGGCAATTGGGTGGCACCAGAAACTGAATTTATAAAACTTAATGCCATGATCAGAGAACTGAAGGATAATAGAATGATAGAAAGCAAAACTTTAAAAAAGGGAGGACAAAAGCTTGATAACCAAATGTTTGTTCAGAGACTGATTGATTATGTGCCCTCAAGTCATTTTTTTTACTTTTAGAGACTTCATACATAGATTTTCTACCAGATGATCTATCCTAACATGTTCTTTCAGGACTCCCAAGAGTGTACTGATCACCACTATTATGTCCATCCACTTTGCTGCTGGCTGTATTGTTCTTCTCTTTCCTTCTACCTTTCCCAGCATTAAAACCTTCTCCTGTGTCTGAAGTACGAAAATTAGAGCCTGGTAATTTGTGCTTCAAACTGTGGGCTGATTTGTCAAGAGATGCTTTATATTCAAGGGAAGGGAAATATATATAATTGACTTGTGTTTCTTCTATTTTTCAGTTTTATCCAAAGTGCAGTTTTTGCATTTTGATTCTTGTATACAGACTTTTAGGATATTAATAGCTTTTGCATCTTTTTTATAATTTTTCCTGGAGAGTGTGAAAATTCTAATTTGAGTAAGACAGGGATGTAGAGAAATGGAAAACATGAGAAACGAATGTCATTATATCTTGTGCAGCAGCATGTCAGAAATTGTTCTGAGAAGTTTGAGTTTACTAAGGGTTGACATAGACAAAGAGGACTTACTCAGTGAAATAATAATTCACATATTAAGCCAGAATAATTTATTGATTATGCTATACAATGAGGAAGGGATAGATTGGGGGTTAGGTCTATTCTTAACTATGGAAATTCGGTGCACTGTATTAGTTTGAAACAGTGTCAGCACAAACTTAATTTACAGGATTGTGATTATAGAGTAGAAGTAAAGAAGGTGCTTTTAAAGCAGGAGCGTCAAACTGGCAGCCCGTGGGCCATTTGCATTACGCTCAGGATACACCCACAAAGGGAAAAACATCATGATATGTCACGTGACGGCAATGTGACATGACGAGTTTGACACCCGTGTTTTAGATTATCTTGAACTTCTAGAAGAAAGGCAGGACATCAGACATTCAGTAGCATATTCTATTTTTGTTGGTTATGGGCTAGTTGTTTCAGTTCTGTTAGTGAGTCTGAGTTTTCCTGGGTCTTCATCTACATGCTTCAGCCAAGTTTTCTCTGAAGCTTATCATTGTACTTTCCAAACCAAAAGGTGTGATTATGAAAGCAATCAATAAGGAAGTTGTATGTGATCCCATCTACCATGATTTGAAAATTTAAGTTTATTTTTCTCTCTCCTTAAGATGGGTTCAGTATTCTAAATAAGCAAAACAAGTAAACTACATTGTGGATTTACATTACATGTAAACCAGGTCAGCAGAGTGAATGTTCAGAATAATTAAAAGTGAAAAGACAGCTGAGTTTAAATTATTAATTTGTGAAACAAAAATGGAAAGGGAATGTGGGAGTGTCATCCGTGTCTCATATGAAATATTAGAACAGTTGTAAATCTGTACTTTGCATACATATATGAATAACCTTATTTTTCCTAAATACTTTTAAATGATTTTTATTTTTATTTACCAATATGCATGAAGCTTTACAAAATAAAACACAGCCATCTTAGCAGGTGATAACATCCAGCAGAACCTTCTAACTTGAAAAGTAAACATGTTCACCTCTAATTAATACTTGAAATACTTGAAAATTCTAGGGTTTTTCTCTAAATTGAAAGTTGGAAAAAACCAACCCCAAAGAAGAATCAGTCACCAGTCTGATTCTTCATATCCTGATAAAAATTTCATCAAGATTGGCTGTCAGCAACTTGTTTCTTTAGTACTGTACGCTTTTGTTTATGTCTTGTGGTAGATTCTTTTTTGACTGCCTTCAATTTTTCCTAGTATCAGGGGCTTCTTCACTAATTTTTGCCTTTGTTTTATGTGCCTTAAACTTTAGTTTTATTAGTATCTCAAGGATACATAACAAGGGAGAATTCTGGTGTTACTTCATCTAGAATTGAGTAATTTCTTCTGGTCCAGGGTATTCTTAATAGTTTTCTCCAGCACCATAATTCAGAGGTATTAATTTATTTAGCTTTTCCAATGGTCCAGTTTTCTGAACTATGTGTTATAGGTGGGAAGACCATAATCCTGAGAGTGTAAACATTTGTTGTTTATTGTTATTTTACAGTTTATTTTCAAACTTGTCAAAAGTCTTTTTTTCCAAATAGCAGATGTCTCTTTTATAGAAATATAGAAAATGCATAGTTCCTGCTGCTTGTGATAACCAAGTCATGTCTAAAATTTTGCAACTCTGATCTGGTCGCCCTAGCAGGAATCTAATCTGCACTGTAGAATATTTTTATAATGTTATTTTTTGACCAATCCCCTAACATGAATAATAGTGAATTCTACTGTCCTCATTATTGCAAGTAACAATAAGCTTCAGTTGATGGTGTTATTTCTGTAATTTATATATGCTGGCCAACACAATACTTATTAAGGCTCTTGTTAAACATTTGTATTAGTTTAACTTTGGATTTATACACTATATTTAACTAGAAATTAACTTTTGGAAATTCCATTTTTGTTTTTGTTTTGTTTTGTTTTTCTTTTTTGAAAAACTGGACAGTGGTGAAGAAGACCATCTGAATTTGCTCAGAGTATTTACTGTCAATATCATTTCTCGTAATTCTAACAGGAAGAACTGGTAATGCATACAAAGTATATGTTATAACTGGTGGATCCTAATTTGAAGTAAATCCTCCATGATCCTCCTATGTTAGCATGTCCTTCATTGAAGCATGCCTTTTTACCAGTTGGCTGTACATTGGCCAATTTTTTTACAGAGGCCGAAAGTGTCTATTACCAGACAACTATAATCACTATTTAGAGTAGTACAGACAAGAAGGAATTGATTGTACATCATATATTAAATCACTGAGACTCTAGTATCTGTAATAGTTTGTACAAAAGAGGGAATGTTGATAAATACAGCTTTTCATCATCCTTTTCTATTACAGCGTTGTAATGTGACAGTTTGAAATTGTTGAGCCTGAAACATAACTATCTGCTAGTCTTTTTGAGTTACGCATCATTTACTTTAAATAAGTGTATCTGCAACATTGTATCATCTTGAGTTTTCCAGTATAAATATTCTTACCTGCGAAGTAGACAACCCTATTGATTATATTAGTCTCGTGTTTGTAAGATAGTGATCCTAAATAATTCTGTGCCAAAGAGCTAATATTTAGTGTCCCTTGCATATTTATATATAATAATGAGCAATGCAAGGCATTATTATACAGATTGAAAATACAGAAATTGTAGCCTTGATCCAGAATATACCTTCCACAACCAATCAACCAATAACCACATAATCAACGAATTATATTGTAAAATATCATCATCAGAAATATATTTCCAACCAATAATCAGTTTTCAATCATATAGAACCGATCTTCCCATTTTTTGAACTGATTAACATTTATTTGATAAACAAAAAAGAGAAGTACCAGTGCTTGCTTGTACTTTTTCCAGGGTTCTAAAATAAGTTTTAAAATATGGATTTATGATAGTGGATATTAGTTTATTAAATTCAGGAAATAGTATTATTTCCCTAGGAGGTTAGATATCTAATGCTACTTCATCTTGTTATCTACTGAATATTTGTTGAGTTCCAAATAATATATATTTGCGCTTTTGTGTCACATGGCAGTTATTTTCTGTACAGATTTTCAAAGCAAATATAATATTTCAATAATGACAGAACAAGTAACCAGTTAAGTGATGGCTTTTGGTAGGTTTGCTAACTTACACAAAAGTAGATTTGGGTAAATAACTCATGAATGCATTAGTACAAACTTTCCCATGGAAATCATACATATCTACCATTTTTAAAATGTGAAATTGACATAAAAACTGTAACTAGAAATGTGCAGTGTTTTGGATTCAACTGGAAATAGATGGTTTTCCTGGAAACAGAAATAGCTGCTTTAATGAGTTGCAGCCAGCATAGCATCCACCTTCCTGTGTGTTCCAAAACTGTTCTAATCAAAGCAATACAAATACAAAGCACACAGCTGTATTATTTATATTTATTCTGAACATTGTTTATACAATTAGAAGAGCTAAACATGATACAGCCATTTAACTTTTCTGATTAAGTGTTTAAAAACATAAATGTCTATACAGAAGTGGTATACTGAAAATGTTTCATTGAAATGATAGCACCATGATAGAAAAAAAACTCAAAATGTATTCCCTGGTAAATAACATACTTTTTAACAAAACAGCATCCAGGAAAGACCCATGAAGACCCTGTATAAAATCAATATTGAGGTTAGTCAACAGGTCACTAATTTATACATTAATGTTTTAAGCCATGCCTCTTACTTCTGCTTAAATAACCACTGTGACTCTTTCTAGAAAGATTAAAGGATGGCTTGACGACACCCTTCTTAATAGAAATATTTATAAATATTTTTTAAATTAATTTTGTTTCGGAAATTATAATATTTTTGAAAATGTATTTTTCCTTTCGTGTGTGTGTGTGTATGGATAGATAGATAAATAGATATAGAGATATAGATATAGAGTATATAGAGAGCAGGAAAAAAAACCTAGTGCAAAAACTTTATGTATGTACCGGTCCAGAATATTGCTATTCATTCAGGCTTTTTCACCTTCAGGACAAATTCTAATTTGTAGGAAGCGTATTGCAACTCTGGACAAGAATTGCAAACTATTGATAATCTAATTTGTGGTATTCAATATGAACTGCATTAGAGAGTCTTTAACTTATGACCATAATTGAACTCAAAATTTCTGCTGCTAAGTGAGCCATTTGTTAAGTGAGTTTTGCCCCATTTACGAACTTTCTTACCACAGTTGTTAAGTGAATCACTGCAGTTGTTAAATTAATAACACGGTTGTTAAATGAATCAGGGCTTCTCCATTGACTTTGCTTGTCATAAAAGGGGATCACATGAACCCGGGACACTCCAACCGTCATAAATGTGAGTCAGTTGCCAAAGATCTGAATTTTGATCACGTGACCATAGGGAATTCTGCAATGGTTGTAAGTGTGAGAAATGGTAATAAGTCACTTTTTTCAGTGCCGTTGTCACTTTGAATGGTCACTAACGGAACTGTTGTAAGTCAAGGAGTACCTGTATGCATTTGGTATAAGATGCTTTATTTTCAACCATAGACTTTTCTACTGGGAAGTTATTGTATTTGATTTGTATGCTTGACTAAGAGGAGAATGTAGCTTGCAATTTTCACAATGTTCTTAACGTATGAGAGAGTATGTTGTAAAAATGTAGCTGGTAAGGCTGGACTTACTCATTTGAAAGCCAAAGAGCAGAATAAAATGCCAAGGTTTTGTTGATTCAGAAAGTCAACAAAGAAAGGCCTAGCTTAATTATTTAGAAGTTAATTAGCTTTTGCTGTAAGCGTGTTCTTAAATATGGGGTAGGTTTCTGAAAAGGCAAGATTATGCAGTGTCAGATTTC
Source organism: Oxyrhabdium leporinum (assembly GCA_032468155.1). Taxonomy (NCBI): domain Eukaryota; kingdom Metazoa; phylum Chordata; class Lepidosauria; order Squamata; family Cyclocoridae; genus Oxyrhabdium; species Oxyrhabdium leporinum. Next base: position 28,658 of record JANHFL010002088.1, on the reverse strand, counting down.
ATACTGATAGCTATGCTGAAAGAATAAGTTACTGATGTTATACAACAGTTTTACCATTTACCTAGATATTCAAAGTGGGTTAGATTTGGATTGTTCTTAGATTGCAGCAAAGATAATCCTCTTTCTTACTCAGCCGTCCCATGCCAAGTTGATTTTCTACATCAAGATAGGCCTAAATTAGAATAAGGATTATAGTTTAGATACATAGAAGAAATAAATAAAAGCAAATGTTTGCCACCCACTCAGATATGTAGAGCAACCCAGATATACATGCTAATATTTTAGATAGTAATTTATGATATTATGTAATCTGAATCTTGCCTACAGCTAAAAATATTTATTGGAGTGTTGTATGCTTTGAGAGTTACTTTGGTAAATAGCATGGCTTGGGAACTTTCTGACTCATTGTTAATGAGGCAACCTGTTCTGTCACCAGCAGTTTTTTGTTCTATACTTATCATCAGATACTGCCATGTACTTAATTTTTCCCCCTAGAATTAGAATGGATACTGAGTTATTCTACTCCATTCC
>JANHFL010002088.1:0-20983 GCA_032468155.1 Oxyrhabdium leporinum | reverse complement strand
AGGTAAAATATTATCAATCATCTCTATTACATTTAACCAACTTATATAATTCTAATATTAATACAAACATTTATATACTATTAAAGTCAATGTCTCTTGTATTGTATTTCCCAGCTTTTCATCTATAGTCTCCATTCGTTTCAAGATTTCCTGACAGTATCTTGTCCATGTCTCTTGTATTTTGAATTACTGATGCCACCTCTTCACAAATTCCACTCCATTCTTCTTGATGAGACATCTTGTTATGTTTTATTGAGTCCCTCTTTTAATACTCCAAATATTTTCTTTATGTCCCAAGTTTAGTTTATCTGCTCCTCTGGAGAGTTCCTTGTATCTTCCAACATCTCTTTAGATCCCTCTATCAATCCAATCTTATATTATACTCCTCGGGGGTCTTTTCAGTGATATTTCTTTTCATATTATCACATTAGATGAGCAAGATTTTAATAATGTGTTATTCTTCCTTTGGTCAGCAGGTGGCACTCTTTAGTTAAATTTCAGTATTAGTCTTTTTCAGTCCGTTCCAATCTTCCACACTTTAAAAATATCAGTTTTACGTAAATAGTCCCAGCATTTCAAGGTGCCAGTCCAACAAAACACCTGTCCAGTTTAAAGATCCAATTTTCTGTATTCTTAACAAATTTTCTGTCTTTTTTCCCTCTAATTCCTCCATCAGATTTAATTTTTTTCCAAAGTGCCAAGTTGCAGCTAACTAAGTAACCGTGGATCCTTTTTGCAAATTCCTTTGGAGTTTCAAATAAGACAAAAAATTATTCTCACCCAGTTCTGAACACTGCTCACCTACTTCATCGCTCCAGCACGCTCTTAGATCTTATTCAGCTGTCCCAACTTTATAGTGGCCATCTTAGACTGCCTCTTCTCTTTGTCGTGGCAAAGAGGGAAAATAGCCCGAGGGTTCACCAGGAGATTGTGATCTCCCCCGTGACCACACCGAGCACCCCTCCTTAGCTTCGCCGCCCTCCGAGGCGGCTTTTGGCTACTTACGGAGCCAACAAGCAAGGAGAAGCCATCACAGAAACGGAGTGCTCCATTTCTGTATCTGGTGTCGTTGCGATGTCAGCCAGAAGTCTCGTGATTGCCAACATCTTGAATTGTACCTGGAAGCAGAATGGCAGCCAGTGCAGCTCGCAGAGCAGTAATGTTACATGGGGCATTTTTCAGGCCCGATGAACTGCCGCCACACTCTGCACGAGTTGTAGCCCTTCAAGGGTAGCCTCATGTAGAGCCTCACAATATCCTGTGAGTGCATTATAATATCCTCACTTTTGTCTTGCCTGTGGTAACATAATTTGGAAAACTATTACATTTTTGCTGCTGTATGTTGGACAAGGAAAGAATGCTTCTAGAGAATGTTTATGAACACTCTCATTTTTAGCAGCGATGGGTTGGGGTTTTTTTGTAGCAATTGCAATAAAAAGGCAACTTAAAATAAAGAACAAATGGAATGACTTGATATTTAGTTATACTGTGTATACTGGTACAAAATTTGGCATTTCTATTTCGGAGGCATTACCTTAGTGTGCCTGATCATTTCTTCCAAATTAAATGGCTAATAGTTAAAGCTCTTAAGGGACACATTCAGCAATTCTGTGTAGTGATACAAGCTTAAAAATATCTTGGAGAATTTAACTACTGTTAAGGTTTTTTTGATGAGATGTGAAGATAAAATAACATTGAAATGATGAATCTAATCAATCTCGCTTGATTCTCCTTTTTTTTGTATCAAAATTATTGATGATGGTACACTATTTCATATACAGAAAAGCACTATACCGAAGATTTTCTTTGGCATAATTATCATCTAAGTATTTGTAAAGAATTGCTCTGTGAGCATATCTGGGTCAGGTAGGTGTGTCACCTTATGTAATCTTTATATAATTAGTTCTTTGTTAGGTCTCTCCCCAGAGTAGGAGGAACCAAAAGCTACTGAGTTGCCTGAAGAAGTGAGACTATACTTTGATTAGACAGTCTTACAGAAGTGCAGAGGTTTTTTTAAAGGCTTTGGCATTCTGACATCTGCCAGAAATGTCTTATTTGTCATCCTTGGTGGGAGATGAATTAATTTATTTTCAGGGATAATAAAACAGCATTGATTGTTTTCTTCACCTTTGTTCTACATAAATTGCAAATAGTTTTTTCTCCTTTTTGTCGCACTTTATGAAGTAGGGATTGGACAAATTGTTGAATCATTTCTGGTCTTCTTTGCATATACACTTTGGAATAAATTATAGATTTCTTTAATATATGAAATTGAAGGATATACCATTCTTGCTATATCTTGGCTGATCTCAACACCACCACCCCCCCCCCAAACATGATGAGACTGTTAGTATTTGAATAAGACTAATCCCCAAATACCTGGGAATTCAGAAAGCATCCAATTCAGAAAACAATGACAAATCACTTTCTTGCTGTTACCAAGGAAACTATAAAGACCTGAAGTCTTTAGATGTCAAGCTCAACTTGAGATGTCATCTTTAATAATCCCTTTCAACTGATAATGTAGAACATTTTTTTTCTGTAACTACGATAGATGCTTGTTTGAATCCAGAAACAAAAGAAGCTGTTCTTATATATTGTTTACATAGAGTGGTGATATTACTTGGATTCATGTTCACATCAGACAGAAGTTGACTTTTTTACTTTTGGTTTGCTGATATCATGTCATCATTATATAAAAAAGATTGTACCAGTTTTACTTATATTTGAAGTAACACTCTTTCTTCAAAATAACACATTGATGACAAGACTGGAATTCAGGCTATTCCTTACTATACTAGGTTTTTTTAATGCATGAAGATTTTGTATTTGATTTTCTTTCATTTTAATCACATTACTCTGTTTCACGAATCACAATATGTTGTCCAGAATTCATTACATCACAAAGCTGGTTTTATTAGCATAGATGACATTCAAAATAATAATGCAACTGTCCCATTTTCTCTATATATTTGCTAACTAAATAAATTTTAGGATATATGACATCTTGGATTAATAAGTATGCACACTAGGAAAGGTTTTTTTTTTTAAGAGATATTGAGAATTTGGGAGGAAAAAAATAAATGGATTTGGGAGACCTCGGAGTAGAAATAGGCTGGGGTACAGTAATAATAATAAGCTAATAAACTGGGAATGCTGAAAATATTTTCTGTATCATCATATCATAGTCGAAGGGCAAGACTACACTGGAGATATCTAATCTAATATTCTGCTAAATCAGTGTTTTTATTTAATTTTGTTGACAAGATGCGTACAAGCAGCACAAAGGTTTTAGCAAATGTATGTGAGTTATGACTTTCTCCTCTCACTAATGTTTGATTTTTCATCCTTTTGAATTCTGCATGAATTATGCCTTTGTTTTTAATTCTGGGGAAATCATTGGTATGATGACTCAGCCTGCTGAATGAAATCACATGGACTGTTATTACCACTTCCTATTGCCCTATTTTAGGACTCTTTTGATCCAGTTACATAATTGTGAATGAAGCAGAAAAGCCAGTTGGGGTAAAAATGCTGCATATTGTATTATGAAACCTTGGTTGATATGATACGTTGGAACAATGCTACTTAATATAAACAACTCTGAGAAAATTCAAGGAAACCAGTCTGTTCTCAGTACTAGGAGTTCTCCAGTTAAATGAGTGTGACCTCATTTGTTGTGACATTTTCACTCCACGTGAATCCTTAAAGTCCCTGTCTGTTCTAGAAAATGTATCAAGTTCACAATGTGACCTGACTTGTGCTTCCAGGAAAAAAACAGGAGGCTGAACCAAACAGGAGTTTTAGTTCAGTTACACCTCTTACTTAGGGGATGTAAAATAGCAGCTATTTGCTTTCAATTTGTTTCTTTTAAAGAGCTTTGCCAGAATAGACAAGAGTTCTCTGAAAAAGCAGCGTGGAGTAATTACACTGTTTTTAAAAGAGAGTTTTGGTACACAGTGACTTTTGACAGATATAAATAAACTTGGTCTTCTGCACACATCTGGATTTGTACTGATACATGGTCTTTCAAACAATGTTTGTGCAACAAGAGTATCTTCCATGCAATCTAATCTCATACTAAACTAGGAAATAAGTAGTTGGAAAAACAGAGGAGAAAGGGAAGTTGAGCTGCCACAACATCAGGTCTAGGAAACAATAGCATTCCATCCATGTTGTTCATATTTCATGGAGTTTCACTGAAACATTTTCCAAAAGCTGCTATTTGATTATATATTTAAAAAATAGCTTTTTTTGCTACATTAACTATCCAAGACATTTTGTCCAAACTGGCATTCCCTGTTTCTTTTCCTGTAAGAAATTCCTCTTGTTACAGTTTGTTCACTTGGCAATACTTAACTAACACTGGAATTATTTGCTGCAGGAGTTATACAGTATGTATTGTGTCAAGGAGCAGATTGACATTTCCAGCTGTGGTTTGACATGATATCAGAATTTTTGTGGTTGTGTATAAGAGGTTTACAAAATAATTTGGAGAGTTTTGATTCATTAGCATTTCCAATAGATGGAAGTAAACTTGAAGTACATGGTCAAATGATTGAGGAATCATTTATTCTTTCAGTAAGTTCCATATTTGTTACAAGTGTGAAAAGAAAGGAAATTATTAGCACGTTTTGCATAATTTACTCTAACATTGTCTTTATAGATCAATCCCGTGAAGCAGTTTTTGAAAGTGATCTTGTTCAACATGGGGAAGATGGAGAATGGCAGCACTCTACTTCAACTACCTCATCTCAGAGTGAACAGGCAGAGAAACTGTTGCAGAACCAGCACCAGAGCCTGGCCTCTGAGGACACCAAAAAGAAGAGGGCTCAGAAACCTTCTCACATGAGGAGGAACATAAGGTAAAGGTGCTTTTTAAAAACATTTGAGAGTTTTAATATTCATGCATAATTTCTTGAATCCAGGTTTATGATGGTCTGTGTTCAAGAGCACTAGACAAAGCAGAACTAAAATCCAATTGGTGAGGAAGCATTGCAGGCATCTCTGATAATTGTTCTAAGAAACTTCTTTCATGGCTCCAGGGAAGAAAACTGATCATAATTGTACTGAGATTTCCGTTTCTGTAATATCCTGTGAAAGAGTTGAAGTGTGATCTCTTTCGCTTTATACCGGAGATATGAAGTTTCTGATCCATGTGCCTGATCTGATCCACTTGGACCAAGCCTATTTGACTTTTGAACACGTCCCTGCTTTGTTTTCCCCTAAGTTCAATGCTTTTCCCCAACAGTGTAAGCTGCTTTGGCTACCCTACTGTGGCCTGGATATAGAAATGTCCCAAATGATTAAATGCCGCAAAATTAGTTCCTGCAGGCTACTACTCTGTTTGCCTTCCGCATGTTTCCATAGTAAGTAAATACATTGGGTGGTAGAACTAGTGAAATCAGATGGTCATCATGGAGTATCTGCACATACAGATGTGTTTCCACTGTTTCCACTCTAGTGATACAATGGATAATATAGATAGTTCCCAACTTACAACTCCTAAGCCTAAGGGCAATATCTGACACATTAGAGTTTTCTCTGAGACTTATTTCTGGAATAGTTGAGTGTGTTATTTTCCACTTCTTTGTAATTGGAAAGCAAATGATATATAAAGCAATTATTCGTTATCTTCAAACTTGCCTTGCCTTAAACTGTGGAATTCTTGGTGCTCTCTGAACTTGGTTGTTTGCTTGCCAACATTTTACCAGACTAGATAACATCTTCTTTTTATACACTATATACATTCTCTTCTATTGTTGCATCAAACTCTGCTCTGTCCTTAATGGTACAGAACAATGTAGGTACATATTTACTGGCAACTTCCTTAGTTTCATTTTACTCTCCTACTCTAGGCTAAAAACTAATATTACCCCCCTCCCACTCCCCAGTTCATGGAATATATAGTGGCACTTGCTTACCACCTACAAGTAAAAAACAGCTAATTTTTCTGGCTCTTGTGATTTTCTTTGCTCAAAGAAGAGCAAGTCAGTTTTTATCTGCCATTGACATAACCAATTTGAAAATACATTAATATATTTCTTGGAAATAATGTATTTTTCTGAATTTGTGCATTCAGAAAGCTACTGCGGGAAGACCAGTTGGAGGCTGTGACAAAAGCAGCACAGCAGGAGGAACTGGAAAGAAGAAAACGGCTGGAGCAGCAAAGGAAGGATTACCAAGCCAGCATCCCCACTGTACCTTTAGAGTTTCTCCCAGGTAAACTTTACACAAAGTATTGAACAAAAAGCTGAACTGAAGCCAGATGAAGCAAATAATAATGGTTAATCCTGTCAGCATACTAACTTTGTTCCATCTTATAGTGTTTATTTTATTCGTACATTCATGCCCTGGCTGACACTCCCCCCTCCCCCCCGGGAAAAAAGGACAATATAAGTGTAACTCATAAGTACATTTGTGAATCACTCTATGTCTATTTTTCTCTAATATATTTTTCCTTTTGGTATCTGAATTATGTATCATATTAATAATACAGATTAATTTCTACGCTAATATGCCATTCAGGTAAGTGATAAAGATAATACTTGCTTTAAAAGAATTAATGAAAATATTGTAAAAATTAGTCATTTTTAATAGAGAAGGCCTAACAACAGCATTTGTAGTTAGTTAGAACAAATTGACTCTACTACAGTGTTTCCCTGAAAATGCAACCTACCCCCCAAAATAAGCCCTAACCCAATTTTCATACTTGCGGCTAATATAAGCCCCACCCCAAAAATAAGCCCCAGTTAAGTCCTGCCCATCATCTGGTTGTATGAGATATCTAATCTAATCTAGGTGTCTAAAATCAAGTTAGGTCAGGGGTGGGGTGGAGCTGCCCCACGTTCCCCGCACCCGCTTACCTTAGAACCGCCACAGCCAGGCCTCTCATGCCCTGGCACATTTTGTAGGTGGTGCCATTTGCGGCAGAACACTGCAAGGCTCATCGTGCCGGTGCCACCGCTTGTGCCGGCAACAACACAACATGCCACGCTCCTGCCGCGATGACAAATTTCACAAATTCTGTTTCATTTATTCAGATTCTATTTAAATATGGTGCAGCATAGAACAAGTTCAGGCCATGTTAATTAATTTAGTCAAATTTTTGTCATTTGTACTAATAATTATTGAAGATGAACCATGTACTATGTTTGGAGTGGAGGTAGGGCATATATCCAGAATTCTGTCATATTTTAGATGTTTAATATAAATGGAAATATGCATGTTTAGTTAATTTTCAGTTTCATGCTATTGATTCCAGATATAATGACCTTTTTCAAACTGATTTTAAGTGTCCTGATAATAGTTTGAACAATGCGTTCTTCTGACATTGGGATCTGAAATAGAGGCTCATGAGTATACCCTACCAAAAGAAATTAGAATGCAGTAAGTGAAGTGCTGGTTAACTTCAGGCAAAACATTATGTGAAGCATGTTAGAGGAGCTTCTTATATAATCAGTTGTATCAAATTTGGTACTACTAAGATACTTCAGTGGTGTCAAACACTGATGTGTGAACTGAAGTGAGGGCAATTTTTAGTCGATTTTCTCTCCATCCATTATGTACTGAGTTTATTGCTTTGTTTTTAGAGGAAATTGCTTTAAGAACAGCAGAAGTTGCTCAGCTTGCCCCCCACGTGTTAAATGAAGAGGTCATCTGCTTAGACAGCACCAGCAGTGGTAGTGAGGATGACTCCAAAGGAAGACTCCACAGCATTAAAGATGGTAAGAACAGATGGAAAATTCATATTTGCATTATGGCTTTCAACATCTTTGTATCAGCAGGGATGTTGGTTTGTTTTTTTAAAAAAATATATGTAAATGTTATCTCTTAAGAATTCTAATAATCAGTAACTCCCTCTAACATTCCCAATTTGAACAATAGTTTTACAAATGTATAAAATTTATGAAATCGACTCAGCATAATTATGCTATATCAAATAATTACAAAGTGTTCAGTAACTCAGTACTAATCAGAATCAGCCAATATGATTACTTTTGAATTTTCATACTTTGTTTTTATTTTTTTCCTTTATTATTCACCTTTTTCCAGTTTTGACTAGAGTATAAAAGATGTAGACAGAGGGGCATAAGTCACCTTACATATTTGACTATAAAATATAATGGATGTGCTAATCCTCTACATCTGGTTGTGTTGCAGAAGTGATAGAATTAAGTTCAGGAGAAGATGAAGCCCTCCATATTGTAGACAGCAGTGATTCTGGCAACGAAGGGGATGATGATAATGAAGAGAGCAGTGGCGCCCATGTGAATGATGCTCTAAATCAGTTAGATGCTTCAGGGCAAGTAATTATTAACATCAACCATCCACCAAACGAGGAAGACCTATATCTGGCTCCTCAACTTGCACGAGCAGTAAAGCCTCACCAGGTACTGAAAATTCTGCTGCAGAAATGTACATAATTGTCACCAAATTCTCTTCTAGATATTTTACTGTGACATGTCATTGACTTGTGTAAAGTTTGGGGGGGTGGGGTTGCCTGCATATGTGTTTACAAATTAGATGTTAACCACTAATTTGGTAGTAACCATCCATAATCACTTTGACACCATTTGTTACTCTTTCTAGATTGGTGGTATTCGTTTCCTGTATGATAATTTGGTGGAATCCCTGGATAGATTTAAAACCAGCAGTGGGTTTGGCTGCATCTTAGCTCATAGCATGGGTCTGGGCAAGACTTTGCAAGTCATCTCCTTTTTGGAAGTGCTTTTCCGTCATATTGAAGCGAAGACCGTCCTGGCAATTGTACCTGTAAGTAGGCTGTACAAAAATGTTTATTTAGGTCTGTTTAGGTCACAGGTGTCAAACTCACATTGCCGTCACGTGACATTTTCCCATTCATGGAACTGGGGTGGGCATTGCCTGCGTGTGAAGCATCCAGCCTGTGGATCACCAGTTTGACACCCCAGGTTTAGGTGGATAAAGGACCTTTCAAACACTTAGCAAGTTTTAATGTTTCTCAACTTCTGTATTTGCCTCTTTAAATTTTTCTATCCATGAAATATTTGGGTTTTTTTTTCAGTGTTTAAGATATTGGTAGAATGAAATATATAGTTAATGGATCCCATTTCTTCTTTCTTGCCATTTTTCTTACAGGTTAATACTCTTCAGAACTGGTTAGCAGAGTTCAACATGTGGCTTCCAGCACCAGAAGCTCTTCCTGCTGACTCTGACCCAAAAGAGATTCAGCCTCGCACTTTTAAAGTCCACATTTTGAATGATGAATACAAGTAAGGGGGATTAATTCTATTTCGGAGATGTTATTTATAATTGCTGCTGTTGGAGCATTTGTGCCCTCTTTATGGATCTTGGAAAGTACCCTTGGCAATTTGTACAGATTTTTTTATGACAACATCTGATTAATTTCAGTGTTACAATAAATATAACTGCCAAAATAAGTAGGATACCATCCATTAAATTGCCATCTCAGCTTCCTCACAATCTGAATCTTACAATTCTGTCCTCTTTGATTTTCTTACAAAATATAAAAAAGAAAATAACTTTCCCACGTGAATTAAGCATATAGGAAGAATATCACGCTCACAGAAGAAAAAAATTAGCACTGTATTGCATTTAAAATGTGAGCGGAAGCCAGTGATATTGTTTGAATGCAAATACGTTAGGCTCAGTGAGAGTCTAAGATTAGTGATAGCCATGATTAATAGCAGGATTTGTTCTATCCATTGTATTTTGAACTAGCTTTCCAAATAAACCTTGAATATACAAACATGCATATAGACTTATATTCTCCTTTTTTTCACAAAGACTGTCCCATTTGTATTTTGTCTATCTGTTTGTTTGTTTTTTCCAGGACCACTACAGCACGTGCCAAAGTGGTAACTGACTGGGTGACAGATGGTGGTGTACTGTTGATGGGCTATGAGATGTACCGCCTACTTTCATTGAAAAAATCCTTTGCTACGGGCAGAAAGAAGAAAAGCAAAAAGCAAACTGGCCCTGTCATTATTGATGTGGATGAAGAAGATCGTCAGCAGGAGCTCTTAAAAGGTGAGGACCCACAAACCTCTTTTTACGTATATACGTCATTTCCATTTAAATGATTTTTACTAGCATTTGGACATGAACAGACAGACATTCTGAAATCAGGAATCCACTAAGGCAAGGATCTCCAAATTTAGCAACTTGTAGACTTGTAGACTTCCCCCTCTGGCGTGGCTGATTAGGGAATTCTGGGAGTTGAAATCCACAAGTCTTAAAGTTGCCAAGTTTGGAAACCACTGAGCTAGGGAACATATTTCCAGTTTCATCAGAAAGGTGATTTTCTAGTTTATATGAATTCTTTAATGAATTTATAATTCATGTACTGCAATGCAACTTTTTGTGGAAAGATTTTGTGTTAACATTGTCCCAGTTTCGCTGTTTTTCACTGGTCTGTTGCTTCTTTAAAAAATAAACTGCAACTGCAAACATGTATTCTAGCTTCACTTGCCATTGCATTAAGCGTAGGATGTCATTGGAAATTGTAAATGATACTTACCTAGCCTAAGATGGGGAAGTGATCAGTGTCTGTCTCTTATCAATGTTGTCTTGAAAACTGAAGCAGAGATTTCTGAAATCCAGTAATAATTTCTGAGCAGCTCATTTTCCTTTCTTCAAACTCCTAACTGGATTTAGCACAATTCCTAATAATTATGCAACTTCAATTAAGGCTAAGGCAGAATAGATTCCTTTGGAGACATTTTCTTTTCCTTTCAGGAATTGAGAAAGCTTTATCCCGGCCTGGACCGGATGTGGTCATTTGTGATGAGGGACACCGGATAAAGAATTGTCATGCAAGCACCTCTCAGGCTTTGAAAAACATCAAATCTCGGCGAAGGGTAGTTCTGACTGGCTATCCTCTGCAGAACAATCTAATTGAATATTGGTGTATGGTAGACTTTGTACGCCCTGACTTTCTTGGTACCCGGCAGGAATTCAGTAACATGTTTGAGCGCCCTATCCTGAACGGACAGTGTCTAGACAGCACCCCCCAAGATGTTCGTCTAATGAGGTATCGCAGTCATGTCCTGCACAGCCTGTTGGAAGGCTTTGTACAAAGGTGAGGCCATTCGCCACATTCTCAGTCCTTCACTCTTTGTAAGAAGTATTTAAATAATGAGAGAGGGTGGGAAGCATTTGGTTCATCAGGTTGATGGATTAGATTTTAGACCATCATTAGCAGTACCATTTTGGTGTATGTGCCATTCAATCTAGTTTCATAATAATAGGCTGCTTTGGTAGAATTTTTCATTTGGGGATATGAAAATAACTGATGAGGACTTGATAGTGTTTGAAATAGGTAAATTAAATGTAATTTCATCACAGAGTATAATATGTGGAAGGAAATATTCTGTTGTGAGATTAAATTTGGTTACAGACCAAATTTCACAATAAGATTTCACAATAATCTGCTGTGGAAAATTAATCTTCACATATAAAGTGCTGATCACACTTGTTCATTTACACTTATTAATAATCATACCTAAATTGAGGTGTCTGGTATTTCCTCCTTTCCATTCCTAATAGAGGAATGGAGAGCAGACTTTGAGGCATTTCTTTTCCTAATGTTCTTTTCTCTCTTGTTTCTGTAGACGAGGGCACAATGTGCTGAAAGTTCAGCTTCCCTATAAGGAAGAACACGTTATCTTAGTGCGTTTGTCAAAAATCCAGCGGGCTCTCTATACTGAGTTCATGAATAGGTTTCGTGATGCAGGCCACAGCGGCTGGCTGGGACTGAACCCACTTAAAGCTTTCTGTGTTTGTTGTAAGGTGTGTTTTTAATAAAAAGGGAGAAGTATTTTGTGTAGGTTTTATGAAAATATAACGTGATATTAGTATTATTTAGAGATCACTTCCTTTTCATTCTACATCTTGAATGTTGTGTCTATTTTTTTCTAACAATACTGTATGATGATAATGCAGAACACAACCATCCTTTAAGGCTCTCTAGACATTCTCTGAATACTGGTTACTTGTGGTACAAAGCTTTAGATTGCAATTTGGCTTGGGGTATTTTGATTATAGTACTTTGACTACCTATAGTAATAAGTAAGCAATATTATTGACATGAAAATACTATCTGTATTTTTAATCATAATAATTTGTGAAATTAAACTTCTCCAACTTATAGGCTTTTGTTACATAAAGCCTCACTATGTTTTCCCAGCCCTTATATATTTATTTAAAAGATTGGCCACAAACCTCTTTATTGCTTTTGCTGCAAGAATCTAACTTGGCTGTCCCTCTGTTGTTTGGTAAAATTACTGCTCCTCACGCTCACCCCCTTCAGTGAGGCAACCATAACTGTAGGTAAAAAAAATAGTCACCAGTCTCATGAATGAAAAACACCTAGAATTAATAATAAATAATAATTTAAGTATTTGATAATAATTGCCAAGTAATTTGCCGTCCTCTCTCAGATATGGAATCACCCTGATGTGCTATATGAAGCATTGCAAAAAGAAAATTTGGCAAATGAGCAAGATCTGGATGTAGATGACCTTGGCACAGCTGGTACCAATTCACGCTGCCAGTCACAGGGCATAAAAATGAAAACAGAGAGCAATGCTCTGCCATCTGCAATTGGGGAGGCTACCAATAGCAAGTATATTCAGGGCATTGGCTTCAGTCCATTTCAGGAAAGAGCCAATCAGGTTGTAACATATGAATGGGTGAGTACCAAAATCAAAACTCTTGTTTGTTTTTTTAACTTCTTCCTCCTTTTCTCTTGAACATGGTGGATGTTTGAAGCAGTATCTTAGGTCTACCTGTGCACAAATGTATTATATTCATGCTATGTATGGACTCATTTTCCATAGAGAATATAAAGAATATTTTAAATGTCATTGTTATATATGAAATAGTTCTGTGTAGTATTTTTCTTAACTTTGGCGCCTCTTTCCATTTTTGTGAAAAATCTTGTGTCTGCCTGTCTTACTCATTGCAGCTTCAAATGGGATTGCACCACTTACTCCTATTATTATTCTGTAGCAATTCTCTGATCATTGTTGTATTATCTGGAGATCTTTTTTATCTGTGCTTTTGTAGAACATAGCTGGTAATTGATTTGCTTGTAGGATTATCTAACTAGAATGAGAATATGGGCTATATCCCAACAGCTTAGGTATAGTGAAGGAAGCTAAGAACATTGGGGTTCTATAATGCAAAAACCTTTTACATTGTCAATACTTTTGCATACATATATGACCTGAAAGATGATCTGTTCTCCCCACAAGTCCTAAAAATGGATGAAAAGAGCCCAATTAAATAACAGAGTCAAAACCATTATGCTTGTTTAAAAAATAAGTTTTCCTATGCTGCAGTGCAAGTCCTTGCTTTTTGCCAAATGTCAATGCTTTTCATTCAAGTCCAAAAGTACTTAGTATTTATGCAGAAATACTAAAAATTCAAAAAAGATTCACAAACCTTTGAGTATCATTATAGTTTAGAAGCAATGTAACAATAACGGAGTTGGAAGGGCCTTCAAGATCTTCTATTCCAATCCCCTGTCCAATCCCCTACTCAAGCAGGAGACCATATATCATTTGATTGTCCAGTCTCTTCTTAAAAAACCTCCAGTGATGGAGCACATACAATTTCTCAAGGCAAGCCATTCCACTGATTAATTGTTCTCACTGTCAGGAAATGTCTCCCTATTTCTAAGTTGGTTTTCTCCTTGATTAGTTTCCATCAGTATATGAGAAGATTTAGGGTTTTTAAAATTAAATCCTAGCGTAATTATGGTATTTAGGTGGATAATAAATTGTCATGGGACATGTTTTATGAGAAATAGATTTTTGATATTTTTTTGGAAGAACTTAGCATTATGTTGCTTATGAATGGATTTGTTTCTGATTATGTTTGTAAGGACACACAAGATATTAGGGAAATCCTGAGTTATAAATTGAATTGTGATGTAGCAAGTGTCACTGAGAGATGTTCTGTTTTACCTGCAGGCAAAAGATATCCTTTGTGATTATCAGACAGGAGTGTTACAAAATTCACCTAAGATGGTGCTGTTGTTTCATCTTGTAGAAGAAAGTGTGAAGCTTGGAGATAAACTACTGGTGTTCAGGTAAAAGGCTGTAGGAAAACATTTAAAATATATTGTAAAACAGTGTGAATAAATATTATTAATTTCAACTGAACTATTCATTAAAACATTTACCTCAGAGAAAGAGAATTTTCATTATATTTCTGCTGATTAACTAATAAACCCCTTGTTGATTTCCTACATTTTTAAGATTACCCTTAAAAGATGCTTAAAAAGGACAGTCGGTTCAGCCTATTGGAGAATTCCTAAAAACACTGTATTATTGTTCCTACCTTTAAAAGATTTGCTGTGGTTGCATTTGATTTTGAGGCATTTTTCAACATGGTTTTCCAAGTTGTAAAGATCTGGATACAACTTAATGTTGCTTCCATATGTTTCCATGATCTTATAAGGTTCTTGACACCTGAGATACAGATGGTTTTGATTGTAAAACATCGTCTACTCAATAAAGGGTGCTTGAACTTTTACTTCACTTTTTAAAAAAATGATGATATTCTGTAAAGTAGCTAAGCCAGTCAACTAGAATTTGGGATTAAAGGTGCAGATGATTTTTGTTTCTATTGGCTGGCTTGCAACCTGTTGACGATACTAGCAAAAATTTGTGGTATACAACAATCTGAGCCTACTTCTTTGTGGAAAAAATTTAGAACTATAACGATTTAGAAAAAGAACTAGAAATATGAAAAAAATCTGCTAGAATCTCTCAGTATAGCTCCATTGTTGGGTTTCTTCAGTTGATAATATGGAAACTATTCTGCCTGCCATCATTATATATTAACAATTAACTTGATCCTCTTCTTTCAATTTGAAATAGTTGCCCTATTCCTATTCCTCCATTGGGCCATGCGTATGATGTTGAGGATGGGTTAACTTACATGGAATAATCATGTATAAAATTGGCTGACAGTGTGGACAGAGTCTAGACAACACCACTTAAGCTGTACTGTCAAGCATTATGTGTTTTTTTGTCAGTCTGAAAGAAACTGTTGTCTTTTTATAGCCAAAGCCTTTCCACATTGTCTGTCATTGAAGATTTCTTGGCAAAAAGGCCAGTGCCTTCTCCCCCAGGTTTGGATGCACAAGGAATGCATAACTGGATCCGAAATGTGAATTATTATAGTAAGTACAACATGTTCTTCAGTCTCCAGATATTTTGCTGCTGGGCAAATCTTGAAAAATACCAAACAAATCTGGTAGCACTTTTTCAAACTAACAAATTTAATGAAAAGGCATAAGCTTTTGTGAAAGATAGCTCATTTCACCAGAAGCATGGAATGACATACCCCATGCACCTGACCAAGCTTCTGAAAACCTATCCCTTTAAATAAATAAATATATACATGTCATCTTCTTATTTATATGATTGGTTGCAAGATTTTTGAATAATGTTTTGGTTAGAAGTAGCTTTAAATGGATTTTGCCCTATTCGTGTATCACATCAGTTCCCTCAAATAATCTCAATTTTGTAGTGCTCTACATAGTTTTATTTTGATAGACGTTATGCAGAATTTCCTTATAATTAATTCTTCTCACATAGGACTGGATGGAAGTACCTCTGCCTCAGAGAGAGAACGATTGATTAACCAATTCAATGATCCTAGCAACACTTCTATTTGTCTCTTCCTTCTTTCAACAAGGTAAGTTCGAGTACTTACTAAGGATAGAGACATGTGATTGGCTATGAAGAAGAATGGATAATGTTCATCCTGAAAAAGGATGGAATCTACTTCATTTAAGGCACATTTAGAATTAATATGGATTTAGTTGGGTTTTTTCCCCCATATCTGTTATCTTCAATTCCTAATATCATATTGATTTATATAAAGCTTTGAACAAAAGCAGTAAATCCCAATTAATATTTGATTTACAAGTACAGTATACCGGGCAACATTTTAGGCCCAGGCAAATAACTATTCATCTTTTTCCCCCCCAGAGCTGGGTGTTTAGGTGTGAACCTTATTGGTGCAAACAGAGTGATAGTATTTGATGCTTCTTGGAATCCATGCCATGATGCACAGGCAGTATGTCGGGTATATCGCTATGGACAGAAGAAGCCTTGCCACATCTACCGGCTAGTTTCTGATTACACTTTGGAAAAGAAAATTTATGACCGTCAGATCTCCAAGCAAGGGATGTCAGGTAGATCATGCCTTGCCTTAGGCAGATCTTGCCATGCAGTAGGCAGATTTCTTTTGGTCTCTGAATTTGGCTCTCTTTGCTTTTAGGTTTGGCATAAGATTTCCAGCTTTCCCCATCTTCACCCCACCCCACCCCTTTTAAAGGTGCAATAATTTGCTAATGTTGCAGGTTAAGGGAATGTTATTGGAGATACGGATGA
Organism: Oxyrhabdium leporinum; assembly: GCA_032468155.1. Lineage (NCBI taxonomy): Eukaryota > Metazoa > Chordata > Lepidosauria > Squamata > Cyclocoridae > Oxyrhabdium > Oxyrhabdium leporinum. The sequence continues at coordinate 4,568 of JANHFL010002088.1, read as the reverse complement.
AGCAGGAACTGTAGTTCTTCCTCTTTGGTGATCAATGTATATTTTCTTTAGATCGTGTTGTGGATGATTTGAATCCAGTGTTGAACTTTACCAGGAGGGAGGTGGAAAACTTGCTGCACTTTGTGGAAGAGGAAGCTGAGCCTGCCCAGCTTTCATTTAACCCCAGTAAGATCAAGGAATCTGTTTTACAGCTGGCCTGTCTCAAGTACCCTCACCTCATCACCAAGGTTAGGAAGAGGAGTAAAATCCCCATATCATGCTATTTTAATAAGTTGGCTGTAAACATTATGTCTAATAAAGTGTATTAAGAATGTATGATGCCTGCAAGAAATTAAATTCAAGAAAATTTGCCTCCTCAAATTACCTATGTCTGTCCCTTATTGTATAGTACCGTTAGTTAAAATAATATTTATTGAATTATTTTCTTATAATGTTTGGGGATTGAACAATCTGAAACTTTTCATGAATGGGCTGATGAGCTGAAGCGTTTGGGGTTCCGTACTGTAGATGAAGGCCTGGCTTTTCCCCAAAGGCACTGAGGCCAGGATATGAATGGTGGTCTGGCGTTTGTGGACGTTCCTGCAGGCTGGGACTTGGCAACTTCCTGCTGGCTTCTCCATTGATATTGCTTGTGGGAAATCAGCAGCAAGTTGCTTTGCCTAACAACTATGGGATTTGGCTAACATCTGCAACTAGGACCACAGAGATTTCTATCACTGAGCAATGCAGATACGCCTTATAATCACATTACTTAGCAGTGGAAATTTCAGTCTCATTTGCTATCATAAATCAAGGAGTATCTGTATGTTTAATAAATAAAAAAACACACTGATGCAGAGGAAGATTCATTCCCATTCCTACATCAGGTGAAACATTTGTGGCATAACTCTAAATGCATACTTCGAAGATAGAGCAACCTAATGTCCTGATACTATCAAGGGGGATTAAATGCTAATTACATAAAATAATATCAAAATGATCCTAATTGTTTCATTTGGAGGATTATTTTGATTGTTCAGGGGAGGGGGGGGACTGGTGTTTGACCTCTTGCTGTTTTATGATACTTTCAACAAACCAATGTACTTCAGATGCAACTTTCTTGTGCTTTAATCACCCCAGGAGCCTTTCCAGCACGAGTCCCTGCTAATCGATCGTAAAGAGCACAAGCTCACCAAGGCAGAGAAAAAAGCTGCCAAAAAGAGCTATGAGGAAGAAAAGCGTGCATCTGTCCCTTATACCCGTCCTTCCTATGCTCAGTATTACCCAGCCACTGACCAGAATCTGACAAATATTCCTGCCTTCAATCAAAGGAACTGGTGGGTATCTTGTTCTTTTCCATGAAGCTAAAACAGTAGTAGCAAAATGTATCTCCTACTTCTCTCCCCTTGGCAGTGTTTTCCTGGTCCCCAGAATAGAGGTGAAACAAAGGAGGGTATTGTTGTCTTGGTAGCTGTGAACAGTTGAAGCTGATATAGAAAATGAGTCGATACTTAGAGTGCATGGAACAGAATCTTATTGCGATGGGGAAACCAATATTGAAAGTACCAATAGCACATATAGGCCATAGCACACAGGTTTAGTAGTACGCCTCCATTTCACCATCAGAGTCTTCCTCTGCACCTGTGAAATGGGTTCCGGAAGGACGTGCACGGCACCCCCGGTCTTCTAGAAAGCCCTCTGGAGCCGATAATAGAACTCCGGATCGATCCGGAACTCTGTTATCAGTTACAGATGCCTTCCGGAAAGCCCTCTGCAACCGATATTAGAGCTCCAGATTTATCCGGAGCTCTCTTATCGGCTGCAGATGCCTTCTGGCAGGCATCTAAAGACAAAATGGAGGCCGGGGCGATGCATGCAAGTGGCAGCAAGCGGCCACAGAAGAACGGGCCAGCAGCGGGCTCCTGCTGGGCAGGGCTGTCATTGCCACCGCCATGAGGTGAGTCAAAAATTGGAACCCTCCAAAAAGAAGCCCTAGCCATTTTTTTCGGGGATCAAAAGAAAATAAGACCCAGCCTTCTTTTTGGAGAAACACGGTATTCATTTCTTGACACCATGTGGAAGAAAATGAAAGGATTTCTGTTTAGTATAGCACTTATTAAAGATCTTCCTGAGGCGATTGCATATAGAGAAATTAATATGTGATTGGCAGCTCATAGTCATCCCTTTGCAGTCTACTTATTCCCTTCTTGTGGAAGATCCAGGAAGAGTTATTTAAGCAGAAACAGGGTGATGGAGCGGAAGGTCCCGCTTATGAAAAGAAGCTGTTGGGTTTTTTCAAGTGCTGTAATCCCCCTGACTTATTCCTTGCTTTGTAGGCGGCCAAGCCTGAAAGGTGAAGACCGGCCAGTGGCAAGTGTGCGTCCTGTTCAGTCCACCCCTATTCCAATGATGCCTCGTCATGTCCCCTTAGGCAGTATGGGAGCAGCTTCAGTTTCCAATCCTGCTATTAACTTCCCTATCAATTACCTGCAACGAGCTGGTGTTCTCGTGCAGAAGATTGTCACCACAACAGGTCAGTTGCTTTGGCAATTACACTGTACTCTACCTTTCTTAGAAAATGAGATTGCAACAAACATGAATAGAGATTTTTTTTTCAAGAACACATTGAGGTTAGTTCTCTGATAACAGAATCTTAAGTTGACCCTTCATTGCTGTGTTTTAAATAGGACAGCCACACATTTCTAAGGCTCAGGACCCAGTCTTAACATAGGTCTGAAGCAAGACTTAATTGGCATTACTTGAATTCATTCTACATGTTTATCTTCCTGATCTTTGCTCTAGGGGAAATAGAGAATATTCTTCCATTACGAAAGAGAAAACGTTGGCAAAACCATTTGGTCATACAGACATAATGTGCCTAATGAAAATTCTGCACTCTACCCAGCTTCCAAATGTGTTGGAGGCTTAGTCATTTTTGTACGTGCTTTTCTCTTTTCATTTTACAAAAACACAAAGTACTTGAAAAGACAAAGAAGAGTGGTTGAAATGTCACTGCTGTAGCCTCCTTTGTTAACTCATCATTTTCTTGAACTAACAGTTAAATATAGAGCATTATCCATTAGTATAATTTTTTGCTGGCTTTTTCTCTTCTGCTGCACTTTTAAAACATAGAAATACATACTGGTTCTGTGTGTTATATAATATCCAGCCAAAAGCAACTAAATAGTAGGAAGATGTTGTTTTATTTAATGTTCTTAATTGAATCCACCTTGAAGACTCATGCAGTGATTCATATACCTATGATTTTATCCATTTTAGATATAGTGATTCCAGGTACGAACACTTCCACAGATGTGCAGGCAAGAATCAGCGCTGGTGAAAGCATACATATTATCCGTGGGACTAAAGGTAATTGAGATAGCTTTCCGTTACAGATTTGTAGTGTGGTATGAGGGTGGACCTTATTTTTATTTTTTCTTCTATATTTCTTACCTATTCTATCATCTCTTGTTCAGGAAGTGAAATGCCAGTGGGAAAAAATCTCCATACAATAAAGAAGTTCCACATGATTTTCTACCACAAATTAACATAATTTGATTGATTTGTTAGTTCCTTAGTTCAGCTGGACTACATTCATTATTAGTTTTTGAGCATACATTTGTTCATTACTGACCTGTTTTAATATAGACATTGTGATAGTAGTTTGAGATTACAGTAGAGAGTGTAATTAACTATCTCCCACTTTTATAAACATACTTTGAAGATAGAATTAATTTATCAGGACGGTTGAAGGAGATTTTGTCCTTTCCAAGTAAGGATTTCTGTACATTGTTGTTGTGTGATTTGCAAGTAACGGAGTACATTTCATTTTTTGCCAGAAATCTTTATTTTAGTGGTCTGCTTTCACCTTCTCAGTTCTATCTTAACCAGATATTGGATGCTGCTTATTGTGCAAGCTGCTTTTTAAAATCCCCTTTTCTTTAAATATCATTGACCTTTCAGAAATATAGGATTTGCAAAAAATAGCCACTTACAAGAGGCAGCAGGAGAGTTGATTGTAAATTGTTCATAAGGCCTAGTTATTTTGCTGCTGTAAAGAATTTTTCTTTTACCTCTTTCAGGCAGTCCTCATTTAATGACCACAACAGTCTGTCACTCTGTCACTAAGTGATGCAATTGCTAAGTGAAATATCACATGACCACAACAGACTTATGTCACTTTTCATTCAATTGTTAACCAAGTCATCACAGATTAAGCAAGATATCACATGACTGTAGCTTGTGATTTTACTGCCAGGTTCTCCATTAACTCTGTTTATTGGATACTGGTGGTGAAGTATGCAAATGGAAGTCACAGAGTGCAATAATCATAAATGCAAGGTCTACTTCTAAAGTTATTTTTTCAACACCATCATAACTTTGGTTGCTAAACAGGGCATTTGTTAAATGAGGTTATCTGTATTTTGGACAATACACCAAAGTGAACAATACAATGAATTTATATTGCTGAATACATTTTGTAACTCCATACAAAATGGAGTTGTAAAACCAATTTATTTATTTATTTATTTATTTTTACATTTATATACCGCCCCATTCCGAAGACTCGGGGCGGTTTACAACTTATA
>JANHFL010002086.1:143031-154548 GCA_032468155.1 Oxyrhabdium leporinum | reverse complement strand
TAACTCTATAGCGCAGTTGGTCTGGGTTGGGGGTGGGTGGGTAACTCATCACAAGCTCTCTTGCTGAAAAGTTCAGCTAAATCCAGGTATTCTTTTGGGATTGAAGGGTCCGGCATCTCCCATCCGGGATTTGCCAGTTCCATTTCTCGCAATTTAGGTTCCAGCTCAGCGAAAGTAACCTGCTTTTGGAACTGAATGGATTCATTTGCCCAATTTATTTTTGGGTTCACTTCTTTAACCAAGCTAATCCCAGTACCAGGGACCACTCCTTTCCTGGTGCTACTATGAATGTGTGGGTTTCTTTATGCTCTCCCATAGTCAATTGTAGGGGTTCAGTGGCAAATAGAGCTGGTTAACACACCCACACCCACTATTGAGCCATTCATCTGGCAAAAGGCAATCAGGCACTTTAACCCCCTTAGTCTGATCCCCAGTTTTCCCGCCAGGGTCAGGCTAATTAAGCACCTGGTGCATCCAGAGTCTAAGAAAGCTGGGAGTTCCACCTCCCTCTCTAGGCTGGGGATGAAAAGTCTTAGGGGGAAAGTAAGAGGTTCGATGGAATCGCTTACCAAATCCTCATCTTCCGGATCATTTTTGGACCAGTTGAATTGGTTTGGGGATTTTTCTGGAGCTTCATTATCCCCCCTCGCAGAAGGTTGAAACTCAATGGTTGCTCTGCTCTTTAGCGCAGTCTCCAGCTTTCATGTTTCAGGAATTGCAGGTCTCCCACCCGATGGCCGTTCCGATTTCTTCGTGGAGGGGGGGGGTTGTGCAGCAATCTGCTGCTCGGTGTCCCTCCTTCCTGCATTTGAAACCGGTGCTGGGTTTTGGTGAGGATATAGTCTGTGGATTCCGCTGGTTTCCCGCTCCAGGGAATGAAGGTTTTTTCCATGAACGAGCACTCCCACGATATCTGCTTCTGGCTAGGTCAATTTGTGCTTCTTCTGCGGTCGGGTATCAATCCGCCAGCCTATTTGGGGTTGCTCTGGCCATGCACACATTGTAGAGATCATCGTTGAGGCCATCTTGCTAACAGGTGATTAGAACGTCCTCCAGCCAATTTACGTGGGAGACCAGTTCTCTGAACTCCTCTCTGTATTCACCTGAGGATCGACACCCCTGTTTAATAGCTCTGAGGTGGTACCGAGCCTTTCGATTAGCTAGTGGATCTTTGAACCGATGGTGCAAGGCCCCCAACCAATCAGAACACATCTCCAACCAAACTGAACACACCCACGCCCCCAACCAATCAGGCCATACCTCTGCCGACAGTTAAAAGGAAAAAAACAGCTGCTAGCTCACATTGATCGGAAGAGAACGAAACTGAACGCACAAGCCTGAAGATGACGAATGCGATTGCTTCATTGTTCAGTCCTGGTCAGCAAAAATCCACAAAGGGTTACCAGAGATAGCAGCCTATGTATTTTGATCTTGAAACCAACTTTATATTCCTTCTCTTTACTTTCAACAATCTTGACTTTTGATCTCTTAAAATAATGTCCAAGAACTTGATTTCTTTTCCCCTTTTCTTTGTCATTTCTCACAGAATCCTTCCAAACTTGAACAAGTCTCTTTTGTAAATCCAAAATAGGAAAGTTATCCAAGGCACTCTTCAGTTTGTTATTTGTATATCTCTTTTAATTATTAAATCAGCAGCTGATTTCACTATTCTAGCCAGTATATTAGCTTTTGCCATAGCATTCTTTTAACTTATCATTTTAAAATCCACATTCAAATCAGTTTCAGTCTTTTATGATAGAACTTGTTCCTGTTCCATGGCATCACATATCATTTATTTATTTATCAGTCTATCTACAATGGCAGACATTCTTGAAATTAACTTCTGAGTCCATTGTTTACAATTCTTCAGTAAATTCAATATTAAAATATTTTGCTCCATTCTGTATTAGCTAGTTGAATTTAAGTGTTCTTCTCTTTTAATTGCAATCTTTAGTTCTTTTTGATTTCCTTTGGTGTCCAATCTTCAGAATGCACTCCTACCATTTTTTTCCCAAAACAACAGTAGTTACCCTTTGGAAATATTCTTAAAATTAATTTCAAAATCTTATTTCTAGTTCATCTGGATCTTGCTTGCAATCATGGTGGAAACTTTTAAAGTAAACTAAGTTCACAAACGTCACTTTCTAACCACTTTCAGAAATTGCTCATTAACTACTTCTGTTAGACACTTTCCTAATGTCAAGTTTGAAAACACTAGTGAATTTTTCTTCAACCCTGAACAAACATTTTAATCATAAGCTTAAAAATTTAAAGAATTTGAAATAAATAGCTAAAAACTAAATAACATTTTTATCTTAGATTGATTATAATGTACAAACTGTTTTTCATGAGAAAGATATTGTATTTTCATTTTTACAAGACATAATATAGATAAGCAATTTCATGATTTTAAAAACTGGTCCCTAGAGAGCACTAAATATTTTAGATAAAGACCTGTAACATGATGCAAAATGTTATGATGATAAAAATATTGAATGATACTTTTAAAGAAAGAAATCAGGTAGTAGTGACCACAATATCAATACTGTCGGTAATAATGTCTACTCAACAGCATCTTTTGAACATAGGTTATGTCCAAAGAGTGCTGTTGAAGAAGTGGGAGACGTAGAACAAATTTTATCCGACAAAATAGAGATAATGTAAAAAGTAGCATTACAATTGACAGGCCAAAAGAGTGACCTAGATAACTTTTCCTATTGGATTTACAAAAGAAGCTGGTTAAAGCTTTGACAAATTCTGTGTGATGGGACAAAGAAGAAATCAAACCATACAATATTTTAATGAACTAAAGATTAAGCCTGCTAGGACTAAAAGAAAAGAATATAAAGTTGCTTTATTTGATTATGATTAAAACAAGATACATTATTACTCCACATCCTTTATTGACTTTCTGCTGAAACCAGGATTTTTTTTTATAGATAAAAGATGGAATATCAGGTGAATTGATCAAATGTTTGTAACTTTAGGGATAGTGAAGAGTTCATAAATTTGTTTATACTTGTGATGAAAATGGGAAATTGTTTATATATTTATGTATTTCTTCTTGGTTGTATTCTATGTATTCTCTTTTTCTTTGTACTTTTTATTCTGTATTTTCTTTCTTTAAATTTAGTTTGTATTAGATTTTACTATTGTAACTAATATATACTCTGTGCATGTTAATGTGTATGTGTGTGTGTGTTTTGAGTTGAACTTTTCCAGTGTTAACAGTGAATAATCAAGGTCTGTTAAATCAAGGTTTATCAAAAAGTCATAAACTGCTCCTAATCCTCAGTGTTCTCCATGCTTTGTAATGTTCTGTTCATTCATGCTACATTTAAGATCATGAAATGTAGTTCATTAAAAACTAAAACAAAGCAGGTGCATAGCCTCAGGGAGTTTTTGTTGCATTTACACCATAGCTGACATTACTTAAATCCATAAATAGCTGTTAACATATGTGGAAATATTTTTTGGGGTTGGGCTATGCTCCTTTAACTTTAACTCCTGGCCATATTTATCTGAAAGCGTTTCTTCCTATTAGAGTGATGAAACACAGATAAAGTATTTAGTTTAGTGTCTGGATGAATGTTTAGACAATTCTAAACATTTAATTATTTCAAGCCCTATTTTAAATATTTTCATTGCGTTAAATGAAAAATTATTAGAAAAGGTATGTTGTATGGCCCCATGTTTTTGTTGTCATGGTTTAATTCACACAATGAGTTAGTGAACGTCATATTTACAGATAGCAAATCTATATCAAGACTATTCCATCTCCCAATAAATATCTATGAATTGGGAGGAGGGTATCTTAAATTTGCTGAATAGAAGACTGGTGTAGAAACAAAGGAATGGGCTGGAGGTTCTAATTATTGCAAGCACGAGTGCCTTAAGTTTAACTTAGGATGGTCTCTTTGCCTCCTGAATTTAGGGGTTACATCCCTTCCTTTCCTTGTGCAGCTACCCTTTTTCTTAACTTTATCTCCATCTTGTTGTATCATTAATAAGTAAGTTTCCTTTCTAGAGTATACGGTGATGATCGCTAACTTGGTTTTAAAAGGGATTGGATAAATTTATGGGGAATATGTCTATTCTGTTACCTCCAGGTTTGGGAAACAATTCTGCAAGTGGGATATGTGAACATCCCAGAGACATGTTGAACTAGAGTAGGCCTGGAGCCAAGTTAGCAAACTTCTTTTTGTCTTATGTTCTTATGCTTTTCTTACTTGTTAGAAGAGGGGATACATATGACTGTATGTAAGTATGTTCTGTTTCTCTCTGGCTTAGAGAATGGTTAGTATATGAAGATCAATTAGTGTTTTCAGTGGACATATTTTTTATAGGCAATCACTTTTAATAAGTATTAATGAAGTTATTAAAATGTTTGTTTTTTGTCCTGGCGCTGTCCTTTTAGGGAGTGTGACTTTTGCCAGGTATACATTTATGGGAAGGAAGCATCTTCAGGATTAACTTCAATGGAAATTAGTAATCCTAGGACAGGCTGTCAAACTCACATTGTCACGGCGGCGTCACGTGACGTATCGTGACTTTTTTTCCCTGTGCTAAACCGGGAGTGGGACTGGGCAGCACGTGATGCATCTGGCCCGCGGGCCACAGGTTTGACAGCCCTGTCCTAGGATTACAAGGTGTGAAGTGAAACATTTGTGTTTATTATTTTTTCGCTATCTAGGCTTCATTTATGTGGAGACCATTTTAAATTTAAGTTTGTGTTCCTTTTAGGTAAATATACTGGATTGGAGATGTCTCAACAAGTACTTTGAAATAAAGTGGAATGTTTACTTGCAGCTTCTCATTTTTATGCTGATTTAATTATTGTAATCCTAGTTTCAGTCAATTTAGACAGTACAGAAGTATATACTGTTTCCAAGAAAAATATATATATATATATATAAAATTTATAATGGCTTTTATATCCAAGGATTTATCTCTTAAGAAATAATTTCAAAGATGATAAATCAATACATTTTTTAAAATACAGAGATTCTGAAGCTGGTTTTAAGTTGCCCTCTGTCCTCATTGGATTTGGTTAAGCAGATGTTAATTGCAGTAGTCCGGGGTTGCAAATAGTACCCATAATTATTTTGAGTTGATGTATATTGTGCAAGATCCTTGGGTGTAACTACAAATGTGCAGGTTTGGGTGGACATCAGTTATTGTGTTTCATAGCATAGTCATGAGATTTACATTTAATTATAGTTTAACTAGATAAAATAAGGGAAGATGGTTAAGTAACTCAAATAGGACAATGTGTTATGAATTCAGATTGCATCTTGCCCCTTAGGAGTACAAAATAAAATATAAGGAATTATAATAATAATAATAATATAATGCCCCATTGAGGCATTACTTTGATGTGGATGTGAGGCTTGTATGCTCTGAAGAAGATGAGATCTATGCCAATGATTCATCCATACTTGACAGATCTTGTCAGAGGAACCAGATGAAGAGTGTCTCTCCCATAAATAGTAGGGTGAGATGTAACTTACAGAAACCTATACTGTATTCATTGTTGCCCAATTCAGTGAGGACAATGCATAAGGTGTTGGGAGTTCCTGGTCATCTGGTGACATGCAAGCTATAGGATTCAGGACTGTTGGCTAAACAAATAGGGTAAGCAGCCTGCAGGACTACTGAAGGAAAAGTTACTTACCCCTTGCAAATATACAAAAAGTAAAAGCAAAGATATACGGGTTTGCTATTATAAATCATGTCTGAGAAGAGAATATCTGAAAAGAATACACCAGTTTTGGAAAGAACAACATCCAGAATCAGAAATAACAGGACAAAGGCTACAAGATCTGCTTCTATTTATAATATGAGATAAAGAATATACCAAAGCAGAACTGGAAGAACTGCAAAGATCTAACCAGGGCAAAGAAATCAAAGTCTTGCTAGAGGAATCCCAAACAACAGAGATAATCCAGGTGGAATTGATAGCATAGAAATCAGCATTGTTTTTGAACTGTTTTCATTCCCAAACTAGGCACTCTCTCTTGCCTTCTCCTCACAAATAGCAAAGCCCTCTAACAAGAGGAATTGAAACAAACAGAGCATCTAGAGCAGCACAAAAGCAACAGAATAAGGCTGCCTGCACTGAAGCTTGTTATAAAAAATGGTTAGCACATTTAAAAAGATACCAGTTCTGTAGTTTATCAAATATATGCATTAGCTTACTGCAAGAAATAAACCAACTGATGTACAGCACAGCTACAGTTATTATTGAAGGTCTTGGATGCAAAATCAACATTTAAAAAAAAATCCCCAATCAGTGAATTGCCAAAATGGAGGATGAGGTTGGGAAATAAGATCAGTGTGTTAAGATCAGATAAAAGCTAGCTAGAAGAGATAAATAAAAGAAGCTGAACAACAATAAGATCAAAGAATAATACCTGACTAAGAAATATCACCTACGGATAAGGAAGATCAAGGAAGCACTGGAAAAAAATAAAACAGTAAACAAGAAACAGTAAAGGCTGAACCTCCAATTTCAGCTGAATCAGAAACATTTCTACCAATCCATCAATGGAGAGATTAGAATGAATCAGTTAACACCTGACAAAGAAACAGTACAGTTCTGGGTGCAGCGATGGGATAAACCAAAGAAATACAACAAAAATGCAACTTGGATAAAGGAGGTGGATAAGAATAAAAAAGAAACTAAAATGAAAGAACTTGTAATCAGCAGCAAAAAAGGTGGAGAAAAGAGCAAGTAAGATCAAGAACTGGTCAGCATTAAGTGAATAGGAACTGCGTGGTTTTTGATTGAATATCTGACTGGCCTGCATCCATTCATTGCCAAGCAATGTAACACCATACTACAAGGAGGTGACATTTAAGATTGGTTAATAACTGGCAAAAACTACCTGATAATGAAAGATCCACCAAAAGGAGTGGCATGAGGCAAATACAAACCAGTTACCTGTTTACCAAACCTTTCAGATTGCTAACTGGTATGGTAGCTGATGCAGTCCAACAGCATCTTGCTGAAAACAAGCTGTTTCCATTTGAGCAGAAAGGAAACTGCCCAAACAGCAGAGGAACAAAAGATCAGATCCTAATTGACAAGGTGATACTGGAAAACTGCAAGAGAAGAAAGATCAATTTGAACGTGGCCTGGATTGATGACAAGGAGGCATTCTGCTCCCTGTCACATGATTGGATAATCAAGTGCTTACAAATAATGGGAATCAGTAGAAACATCAGAAACTTTGTGCAAAGATCAGTGACACAATGGAAGCTACAGTTGCTGGTCAGTAGTAATAGACTGGGAGAGGTTAACCAAGATGGGTATCTTTCAAGGAAACTCAGTATTACCACCATTCTTAGTCATTACATTGATTCCTCTGTCAGCAATACTGAACAAGACAGCCATGGCTCTCGAACATCAGAAACATATGCCAGGTTACTTATGCCAGGCTCTCTCACCTCCTTTAAATAGATGATCTGAAGCTATATGGAAAAATACCATCTGACATGTAATTACTGCTCAATACTGTCCAAATATATAGCCAAGTTATTGCAATGGAGTTTGGGGGGGGATTAATGTGCTCTCATTAAAATTAATTGGGGGGGGAATTGCTAAAACTGAGGAAATCAAGATGCCCTAAGGAAATAACATCAAGAGTTTGGAGGAAGATCACTATAAATCCCTAGCCATCCTTCAGGCTGACAAAAATCAAGCACTCAAGAAGAGCGTTACAGGTAGTCTTTCAACTTACTTGTTCAGCAACTGTTCAAAATTACAACGGTGCTGGGACTTATGACCCATGCCTAAAGTTACAGATACTGCAGCGCCCCCTCAGTCACGTGATTGTATGATCTGGGCACTTTCACTTACAACTAATGTACGCTGATCATATAATCCCTAGTGGCAGTCTTCCCTGCCGGTTTCCCCAGAAAGAAGCCAGCAGAGTTCTTGACAATTGCTATCCCTCCTCCCTTCCCTCTGCTCTTGGATGGTACAGAACCTAAAAGGTGGGCGGGCACATTTCTGAGTGAGGGCGGTTCCACCAAAGATGCAATCAGATCTTGGTATGACGTACCAGCTTGACTCCCTCCTCCAGGATATGATCCTGGATGAGATTAGTTTTTATTATATACAAACCTGGCATTCATAAGCAACAGCTGAAGTCCAGGGCTATCAAGGATCCAATTGCCAGGCCAGAGTGGGATCTCTTTCAAGGACTCGGCCCAATGTCCCCATGTGAGGTACCCTTGGATTTCTGATCTCTCACAGGGAGATAAGGTAGAGATGGCCCTGTTTTCCCCCCTCAGCTTCCCTACCCCAGTCCTCTCAGATGTTTCCTTTCTAGGCCTTGCAGGCATATCCACCCTCTCTCTTGACAATTCTTCTATAACACATCCAACTCATCAAGAACTCAAAATCATCCCTAACCCCACTTGCCCCAAGGTACTTGGCAGTTCAAGCCCCGATGGGGGGAAAAAAAGACAAAAGAAAGAAAAAACACACCTAAAAGTTCTACCCAGTCCCTCCTTAACCCTCCTGAACAGAGCTGGCACCCTAATTATGATGCAGACTGAAAGGCCCAAGGCAGCCAGATCCACAAGGCCAACATATGGTGATGGTGGTGGTGGTGGGAACTGCAAAAGACCAAAGTCCACCAAGTTTGTGAAGAAGATATAGAATGTTAAGATCCAATTCACTGTTGTCTTCGAACATTTGTATCCTGTTGCAAAGTAGCTTAGGTTCCATTTTGAAGAGCTTTCTATAATGTATAATGTGTTCTCTTTCTTTTTTATTTTATGAATTACAACATAAGGGCTTCCTGTTCTCGCATCCTAGAGTAGCTTTACTGATAATCTCTGTGTTGAACATTAGTTATGCCCAATTTTGTGTTGTTTCCTATGTTCACCATTTTATATAGAAGAGGTGAATTGCAAAATCATGCAAAACCAGTAGAATTCTAAATTCTGTACTAATAGGGAGACATTAAGCTAAATAATAAATAATAATAAATATTTGAATAAATATTCAGTTTCAGATATGGTGGATTCATGGTATATTGAGGAAGAGATAAGCCAATAGTAAATTCGCTAAGAAGATTTCATCATACATTATGCATTGGGCTGGTACCGTAGTAGTATATTTTTGTAATCATCCAGAAGACCAGTAGAGTATGAATAATTAATGCAGTCCACAAAGTGTTTCTGTTTGTTTCATGCTTATTTACACAATGCTAGTTCCAATTTTAATGACCACCAGCGTTTTGATTCCTATCCTACTCTACCCTTCCCTGCAAGCTGATTCTCCTCTCCTCTCCTCTCCTCTCCTCTCCTCTCCTCTCCTCTCCTCTCCTCTCCTCTCCTCTCCTCTCCTCTCCTCTTCTCTCTCCTGTCTCCTCTCCCCTCTCCCCTTCTCTCTCCTCTGTTCCACTCTTTATTTTCTAATCTTCTTATAAGGATGTTTTCAGTTAACTCTTTAGTTGCATTCCATTACAACATTTACCAACAATTTTATCATCTTACATTTTATTTTATTATTTCAATGGATGTTCCTGATTTCTGTCTATAATTACATCCAGTACACTGCAAATTACTGGCTCTGGCTCTGGCTCTCAAGTTTTAAACTTTAAGCAAAGAAACCTTTGTTTTTTGTGTTGTACACGTTTTTGCTTTTGAGATTATAACTATTCTTGGTTGATATAACCATCTTTAAATATCAGTCTGACCCCTTATTTAGCCTTCCAGAAGCTTAATGTGATCATGCACATATGTTAAAGTTATGTATTCTGGTTAAGATTAATATAATATGACAGAGAAAATCTTGGAACATTACTTCTTGATGCTAATATATCAAAAATTTAGTTAAGATTTGTATTTCATTTGTTTACTAACATTTTTTTCATTTACTTTTCTTAGGCACAACTTTTCAAACATGGCAAAAGGGAAGATTGTTTACCATATGGTAAGACTCTTCATGGTACCATAAACGTAACGAGCAAAACATGAGCATGGTACAAATTTCTGGTGGATATAGTTTGAAGATTTTATACTCCTTTTGACTCGCCTGTTTAAAAATCAGTGACTGGGATCCTGAGAACCACAGCTAAAAATAAGCTTATGCAAGGGAGATTTCTTGTCTCCCCCTTCCCTCTGTATCTCAAAAAAATCTTCTGTGGAAGGTAGAACATCTTGAATAGTATGGCATGCAGTGCGAAACTAATTAATATTTTGGTAGAGGTATATGGTACAAGGGTGCCAATCAGGAACTGTTTTTACCACTCACTTGTGCCCTCTCCTAAACTTTTAGAAGGTGACTGTAATAATCTGAAAATAATTTGCATATTAATACAGGATGTGTAAGGCAGAGCTCATTTAGAGATCAAATTTGAGAACTCAGTCTGGTAGAAAGACAGGTATAGATTTTTATATATACATATATATTATACATATACATATATATGAAATATATTATATGAAATAAAAATTAAAGAAGAAAATCTTAGCTGCATCCATGACTGGAGATTGACATTGGGATGGATACAAGCTAGGTGGAAGGGGATTGTGATGCCCCTTACTATAAGAATGGATGACTTGAACAGAACTCAGCAGTGCTGATAATTTATATTGGAATTACAATAGAAGGCCTCTTCCTTAAGAATCAGTCCTACATATCCTTTACTGTAGGACTATTCAGATATAAAAGATAATTATTGTTCCTTTATTTTCTGTCGGTTTATAATATATACAGTTTTTAGATTGAAACATAGTCTGAAGCCTAAGGTGATTTCTTAGAGTAAGTACTTTGTATGTTGAATCTCTCTCTCACTATCCAGGTAAGCAAACATTTCCAAATCTTTTGGCCTTTTGTGTACATATTCTGAATGTTACTGCAAATGGCCTTTCTGGGATGCTCATTAACAAAATAACTGAGCAATATAAGCAATTGGAATGCACCGATTTATCAGAATTTGTGGGCTGTGGGTGGAATACATCTTCTCTTACTCTTTTAACTTTGTTTCTATGCACGGGGGGCATACTTCGAATTGTACATAATAACTATCTAGCTTTGGTGGGATCTATTTGAGAGTCAAAAGTGGTCTCAAGGAAGACTGACACGTCACTGTCAGTATGTTAACTTTCTCTTTTTGAAAGATTAATAGTTAAAAAAAAAGAGGGTGGGCAGGAAATCTTTTGAGCTCATTGTATATCTCCAAGCTATGAACACCCTGAAGTGTACTATAATATTAGATTATAGTCATAAGTTTATCAATAAATAGGAAAGTGTGACTCTAAGTAATGAACTAAAAGGTACATTTGGATATATCTGCTATAAAATGTGCACTCATTTGAAATTCTAGGCTGCTTAAGGCAATAGTTTTCTGGAAAAAGGTTGCCTAAAGATTTATTTTATAATAGGCACTGATACTTTCCCCTAATAAATCACGTTTATTAGGGAAAAGGGAACTATAGAACTGAGACCATATACTTAACTTCAGTGGAGTATAAAATGTCTTATGTGTCCGAACTATT
>JANHFL010002086.1:104855-120401 GCA_032468155.1 Oxyrhabdium leporinum | reverse complement strand
AGAAGAACAGCTGGAGCCTGTTCCCAGTGTGTGCATGCGCAGAGCTGCCAGGAGAAGGGAACAGTTAAGGAACAAGGGTCGACTCAAGAGTAAAGGCTTAGGTGGACGATGAATGGCCCCTCCCATTGGGAATAAAAGAGGAGTGGTGTTTGCAGGAGACAATTAGTTCAATTCATTAGGGTGAAGATCTCTTCCTGACTTCTTGCCAAGTAATTACTGCTACAGCGTGGCATTTGGAAGATAACAGCCTGGCAACTCTCCAAGCCTAATAAAGATCTGTAGTTGTGAAATCTCATGAAAGACTGTTTGCCGGGACTTTGCTGGAGAGGAATTCCCTTTAACCTAAATATAATAGGTTTCATCGGGACCAGGAGTCTTCTTCATGATCTTGGGAAGCCTAGGTCAGAACATATATTTCAACATGATTCAGCTCCATGTCATATTGCTGCTGTGTACAAAAAGTGGTTTCAAGACAATCATATTCCACTGCTGGAATGGCCTGGGAATAGCCCAGACCTTAACCTAATTGAAAATCTATGGAGACTAAAGAAAATTGTTAGTCAGAAGCGACACAGCAATAAAATCCAATTAATAGAAGCAATCATTCAATCTTGGCTTCACATTATAACAGCTGCAGAACTAAAAGACTTGGTTTACTCCATGAAAAGATGTTGTAAGGCTGTAATTCATGCTAAAGGTTACCCAACTAAGTATTAACTGACATGGTGATAATTTTTGTATATATTGTTTTTTCTACATATTTTACTTTTCTTCTTTATAACTGCTATTGTAATAGAAAATCCTTCATAAAAGTTATTGCATTACATTCTTGATTAAATTATCTTTCCATTGATATATATTTTTACGGTACTACCCCCCAAAAAGTGGTGTTATTAGCCATCAAACCTCAAAAATACACTTTTCCCAAAATGTTTCCACAATTTTGGCCACTACTATATTACGCTCTGCTCACTTTTAACTATTAAAACATGTCTGTAGTAACCTTGTTTTTGATTAGTTGATAGTACAATTGTTTGAAAGAGCCAAATAGCAAAAGATCTCAATTTTGTGTTGTCATTTAGTGATACTTTGTTTCAAGCCAGATTCTTAGTCCTTTTGTTATTATTCTCCAACAAATGGTTTGAGGGCTTAGGCTTTTTCTTACTGCTACATATCCTTTTTCAAAAAATTAGGCTTTTGGACTTACAGTAGATCTTAGAAGCCTTGTAGAGTCTGCAGTTGCCGCCGAAATACATAACATTTTCAATTTATTATTTATTGTGACTGAAAAAAGGAACAAGTATTTCAGATTAGATAATTTTATTTTAAGATATTTTTTAATGTTAAACTTTTCCTCAGAAAGCTGGATGATAATTGGAAAAGAAATACAGAGAAGCTTGAGATCAAGCACTAGATCACACAGATGAGAATGCAAAGATGAATGCAAATGTGAAAACATAGGTAAAAAGTTGAGTTTCAAGGCATAAATAGAAGATTGAAGAAACTAGAAGCAGATGAAAGGTAAACAGCAGGTTCTATTATACGTTTATGATATATGCATAAACTACCTCTTAAGGCAACCTGGGAATGCAGTTGGTGTAAAATATAGCTATCGGGGTGTTAGCTTGTAGGACAACTATTGCAATATTGGATCAACTGTCTGACTAACCCTTGTGGGTGGTGCTTGAGAAGGAAACAGCCATATGATGACGAAGTGGAGAAATTAAGTATGCCATGTCCCAAAGGTGCATTTTCAAGAGGCAACTGGACTTGCTTTGTTTTTCCTTGAAGATGTTTCACTTGTAACCCAAGAAATATCCTTCAATTCTGACTGAAGAAGTTTCTTGGATGAGAAGCGAAATGTCTTCAAGGAAAAAACGAAGAAAGTCCAGTTGCCTCTTGAAAATGCACCTTTGGGACAACCATGACCTGGATGACTGAGAATCTTCATAGACATGAAGTACGCCATGTGACTGATTGACTGCTTTGCTGCTTATGAAAAACAAATTCCACACAGGATGATATATTTAATTGCATAAGCCCCATAAAAGCCATTTGTCCTAATTCCATCATTTAAAAATATATACTACTCCTGGTCAATAAGGTCATAATTAAGGGGATTGTGTTAGAAAAGCTGAAAACACTCTACTTTGGTTTCTTTTTGAGCCGGAACCAGAAGGTTGGTTTTTTTAAAAAATACGTGGGAGAAATCCAGACATCTGGTTGTACTGGAGCTTAGTGCTAAGACCCATGACCGAAAGACAGGATATGTCAGACCCAGAAAATACCCTGGAAATGAACACTAAATAGCAAAGACATGGGGAAATATGGTATGATGGTTCAACTTGGATGTTGCAAAGAAAGAAGAACAAGCTGCTTTTGGATTGTAGTCTGACCAAGGACACTAAAAGTGATCTTTTAGGTGGCCAATCTCAAAGTTCGACTCTTCAATAGGTAAAACATCTGTTACCTGATTATTTAAGTTAGCCAGGTTTTTTGTCCTGGCTTGGGATTCCATGACAACTATAGATATGTCCTAATTGGTATCTGTCTCCATGCATACTAGAGGGTGCAAATTCAGTTTGAAGTTCTGTATGCGTGGAGCTTGTGACATAAAAGTTGCTGAGATTTGTGTAACCCCCATTGTCAGGGATACAGTATATTATTTCCTTGCCAGCTTTAGATTTGTAGCTGATGCAAATCTTGCACGGATAAATAGTTGGTAAAATAATCTGAACCAAGTTCAAGTGAGGAATTTTTGAAATAAACTAGGTTGAGCATATAGTTAGGTCTTTTTAATGCAATAGTCGGTGCTTGCCTCTTTGCCTTTGCCAGTATTACCTTTCCATATAGGCAATCCTCAACTTTATGAATGTTCATTTAACAACTTTTCAAAGTTACAACATGATTTACGATTGGTTCTTGCACTTAACCACCATTGCAGCATCCCCATGGTCACATTATCAATATTCAAATGTATTGAATTTTGCATGTATTTACTGTGACAGTATCTAGGAAACTGATTGTCACTGAATTTGGTGTTTGTTTTTTTTCTTTTAATGTAAGCCAAACTAATAAATATTGGATGGACTTGTGTATACATTTTAAAGAAAGAATTACGAAGGTAACTTAAAATAAGCCACGGACCTTTACTTTTCAAATATTACCAATTTGAAGGAGACTGGTAAAGAGACCAGTGTATCACTACTTGGAAATCAATAGATTCTGGAGAGTTGCAAAGGTTTCTTCAAGAAAATTAATCTGGTTTCTTTTTTATGTTTGTCAATCTGAAGAAAGCTAGGGAAGTGATGCTGGCCTCTGGGCATGATCCCAGTGCATCTAAGAGCTTATTAAAAGCCAGCCACTCCCTGGAAGTGGTAGCTTCTGGGCAGACCTGCTCAACTGGGCTGTAGTTGAAGTAGAGCAAAATCTGCAGGTGCAGTAGGTATTGTATTAAACCAGAGGCAATAGAATAAAATACCTGGATATGCAAGTTCAGGGAGCACAGCCTTAGAGACAGGATGCTTCTTGTTTTCTTCATTAATGGATATAACTGGTCCTGGAAAATTGACCTAGAAAAGCTGGTAGCTGTTTTCCACTCTTGAGGTGAGCTAATTGTACTTTCATCCAGTATTGTATAATTGTTACATTCATATGGACCAATCACCTGATAGGTGACACCCTTCAAAAGAGGATGAGTGCAATAATCATATTGGAGGCGATGTAATTCTATGTTTTATGCAGTGTTGATTGTTATCATCGTTAACAACATTTTGTACAATGCAACTGGTATGAAATAATGCCAGTGTGTCTTGGTATATCATTTGAAAAAAAATCTGGCTAAAAATGTATAGGTTTCATAATATACTAAAGGACTTGCATCTCATAAAACAGGCTATAACTTCTCACATTCAATACAATTTAGGGGGGAAACATTGATAAAGGTGTAGTAATTACTGTTCCCATGTTTAGATTTGTCTATGGAATTCCAATTTGTCAGAAAAAAAGTATTTTCATTACTAACAAATTATAGAGATTTAGAAATATACAGTGTCATTATAACATTCCTAATAGAAAAGAGATAAGTGAGATTGAACAGAATGGGTATGCTTTGAGTCCCATCAATTAAGCAGTTTCATCTAATGGAATCCAGGAAACAGATCTTCTCTGTTGTGGGTTCTGGAATGATGTCTCCAGATGGTTCCATGTTCATGAAATCCAGGTGGTTCCATCTTCATGATATTAAGGAAACTATTGAAGACCTGGTTATTCTCCCAGACTTTGGGCTGGGTGATAGTTGTACCCCAGTTGAATTTTTTTCTGTGGGGTAGTGGTTAAGGTACCAGGCTAGAAACCAAGAAAATGAGTTATAGTCCTTCCATTGACACAGGTGTATATATCAGGCTGCTAAAGATTTCTTTTTTTTTAAATTGTAAGCCACTCAGAATCACTGGGAGTCAGTTGGTCAGTCTCTAAATTTTAAATAAAGTCAATATTATTGCTCTCTTTCAGATAATGTAGCCAAGTTTTTACATATGTTAGTTATTGTTTATACAGCACATCTCCACTTGCATATCTCATTTTAAATTACATTTGATGAAGTCATTGAGTTTTAATTGAAAGAGACTTTACCTTTTAACATCCCGATAAACAGCAAAAGCTATTTGAAGACTAGCTATACTCCAAAGTTGTGAAGATTTTACACAATCTCTTCCTGTGTGCTTTTCCAGTTCCGCTTGCACAATCATTGACATATGTGTAACATCTTTTGAAGCAATCTTTTGTCCTCCTTAATGTCTTCTAATCTCCTACTTTGGTGGGATATTACAAGTCTAAGCAAGTTTGGCAGTCTAGGCAATTTTGGGGGCAAAAATACATCAGCTTAATGCTTAATGTCTTAAACTTGTGATTCATAGAAAAAGAAGAATTACTATATTCTGGATCATTTCTGTATATATTTAGGGATTCATGTTGTCAAGAGCTAGAATGTTAATCTACTGTTGAACATAATTTAGCAGATGACATGCTATGTGCTGTAGAGGAAATAAACACCAACTTTTTCAGATATCTTAGTTTTTATTGTTTCCTTCCTTGAAAGTAGCCAATTAATCCTTTGCTCTCCTTCTAATACAGGTGAAACTCAAAGTCAAACTGGTCAAACTCAAGACCCTTGGGCCAGATCCGGCCCACGGGATGCTTAGATCTGGCCCGCGGGCCCACCCTGGAAACAGCAAAGGACCGGCCCACGGTGCCTCTGACAGCAAAAAATTGAGTTTGGGAGGGCTGTGTGCAGCCTCCCTGAGCTCCATTTTACTGGCAGAGGGTTGCAGGAGGCCATCGTAGCTGAAAACGGAGCCCGGGCAGGCTGTGTCAGCTGAAAACGGAGCCTCGATGAGTGACATCAAGCTGGCCATGCCTACCCTGGCCACGCCCCTCTGGCTCCCCAAGGTCAAACACAACCCTCAATGAAATCGAGTTTGACACCCCTGTTCTAATAGGCCAACAAAATACTCCATCAAAGCTGTACTTGACAGGGTAGTATGGAGAGAACTTGCCTATAAAGTTGTCAAGAGTTGGACACGACTGAACAGTTAAAACTAACTAAACTGTTGGAAAAGTATCCTAAACAAAATTGTATCAGATCCATTTTTTTTCCTTTCTTGTTCTTTCCTTGCCATTTTTGGAAGTGAAAATAGAACAGTAATACTACGGTAAAGTGGGATCCATTTCCTTTATTTACTAAAAGTATATTACAGTAATTATTCCAAAGTGTAAACCATATTTGTTGATATGCAGCAGTTAAGATTTTAACTTTCTCTAGTCCTGCAGATTTAAATAGTTTAACAAACATTTCATCTGCATCTACAGCTAGTCCTTAATGTATAGTCATTTTTTAGTGACCATTCGAAGTTACAACACCACTGAAAAAGAAACTTACAACTGGTCCTCTCACGTATCACTGTTGCAGCATCCCCATGGTCACATGATCAAAATATAGGTGCTTGGCAACCAGCATGTATTTACAGTGATTGTGGTGTCCCATTGTCATGTGATTGTTATTTGTTCCTTTCCCAGCCATCTTCCCACAAGCAGAGTCAATGGGGGAAGCCAGATTTGCTTAATGACCCATGTGATTCACTTAACAACTGCAGTGATTTGTTTAACAGCGATGGCAAAAAAATAGTTGTAAATTATTGACTCATTGAACAACCGCCTTGTTTAGTAACGGAAATTCTTATTCCAATTCCAGTTGTTAAGCTGAGGATTATCTTTACTCTTTTTTGATAACTTTCTAGTTCTTAATATATTGTCTCTACAAATATTCCTGTCATTCTGCAAAATTTTTCAATAGTTTCAATATAGCGTTTCCATCTTCCTTCAATTTCATTTGCCTATTAAATGTCATCTATGATAAGAGTAATTCTCATCTTAGCTAGTGAATGCTCTGACTTTAAAAAGATCTCGGGTTTTTATTTATTTATTTATTTGTTAAAATTTTCGGTTGGAATAGTGAAAAGAGAACACTTTT
This sequence comes from Oxyrhabdium leporinum, assembly GCA_032468155.1. NCBI lineage: Eukaryota > Metazoa > Chordata > Lepidosauria > Squamata > Cyclocoridae > Oxyrhabdium > Oxyrhabdium leporinum. Next base: position 113,872 of record JANHFL010002086.1, on the reverse strand, counting down.
CCCATAGTCCCTCAATTGTAATTTTCCTCACAGGCTAAGCATTTTCAATTGATTCCTTACATTGATCTTAAGTGTGACTGTATGTCCCCCCCAGAACATACTTTGCTGGCACATGTTTGTCTCTTTAGTTTTCTAAGTCTACCTTGTATATTTGCTACCAATAATTCAGTCTTTTCCACCATTTATATCTAGAAATGTTTGAGGGACTGAATTGGACTTAATCCATTTACTGTTTCTATTATGGAGTCAATTTGTTTATGTCCATTCAGAGTCGTCATTTGTAGAGTGTATGTTGCTTGAGGTAAATATTAGTAATAAATGAAGAATTATTTTCACAAAACTTGATTAACTTCACCATATCAAATTCTTGCTTTGATTGCTGTCTTTCATTTCTTCACTTTTTGTATTCCAGTCATTCCTTAATAATGTTATTGATGTTACATCTATCACCTCTTGCAATTCATAAATCCTTGAATATCTTCCTCTATTTCAACTGTGGTAGGAGGCATATACTACTTAATTGGTTACTTGAACATATATTTAACTACCTACATCTTTTTTGAGTATCACTGGCATTTCATTCCTTTATGTGAGTTCATGTTCTAGAATAGTAAACTGTATAATCTTTCGAGTTAGCGTAAAGAATCATAGAGTTTGAGAGACTTTATGAATCATGTAATTCAGCCCCTGTTCAGTGTGGAAGCCTACGCTCGAAAACTTCTAGTGAAAAAGAATTCTCTAGCTTATGAGGCAATCTCTTCTCTAGACTGACAACTTATATAATCAATAAATTCTTCCTGATAACTAGGCTGAACCTGATTCATTTTCATTTTAATCCATTGGTTCTGCTTCTGCCCTCTTGAGCAATAGACAGTAAGTCCATGCTATTCCCCACCCTTTATATATTTGATTGTTAAATTTATTACAGGCTAAACATACCCAGATTCTTTAAACATTATTCGTAAAACCTTTCACTATCTGCACTATCTGAACTTATTCCAATTTGTCACTGTCCTTCTTGAGTGGTGATGTCCAGAAATTGCATACTATTCTAAATGGTTGGAAAGGACAAGTAAAATACCGTGTATGATTCGGGCTGTAAGCTGCTATAGATGTGCCCCAAAACAGCTTTCTTTTTTTAGCAGCTGCATCAACTGCTGACTCATGTTTAACTTATGGTTGACAAGGCCATCCAGTTCTGTTTTATATGTATTACTGACAAGCCAGGGGTTTTCATCTTATTTTAGGTCTTAACAATTGCACAGAACAGAGTATTCTTGCAACGAATAGGAGCCAGTTAATATGGAGAAATATTCCTCATTTTAAATGCTTCCAAAAGTCTAATGGATACCAAATGGTTGCTATATTGGATGTAGTAATTTGATTGAAATTATAAAACAGGTATGTTTTTTGAGTAGCAAAAACAAATTTCAAGTAGGGCAGACCTATGAGACTAAAAATTAGCCACGTTCTTAAGATCATGAAGATATAACAACTAGAGTTCTCCCTAGCCCAGTTGTTCTGTCCATGCTTCATGCTCCCATGCACTCTCTACAGCTTGTTCCATTCTCCTGTTGAATAATTTCACAGGACTTCATATCAGATATGTTCCTGCTTCCTCCTTCGTTGTATTGCTTTAATCTCCAGATCTTCCCACACAAATCTATGTACTTTCAGTTGTCTCTCTGGATTGTTACTCTCTAATGACACTCTTGGATCACAAATCATCCCAAGTTTTTCTCTCATTTCTCCATTACCATACCTAAGTCTCTCTTTCTAAAAGTCAGCAGAAGTTAATTTTATCTGTTCTATCTCTTGTTTGCTGGGTGACCAGTTTTGCTTCATTATCTGCCAACCTTGATCCCCAAGAATGTGCTTGGGTTCTGATGAGTCTTTTTTTTTCCAGTCCAGAGTCTGTGGAATAAATTAATAGGACATTGAAGGCCTGCCCTTAGGCCCGAAGTGTTCATTGCCACCTGTTTGTTTTAACCAAGAATATGAAATCATAAATCACTTCACAGATGCAAGAGAAGAAGTTTGCAGGTAGAATGCTATTGTCTAGCTCTATTGCAAACCTTTTCTTGGTATTGAATGCTGATCCTGACTAAATAAATTATAAACTAAGAAACTCATGTCTGCAAGCAAATTTCTTTTGCATAGGTGAAGCCAAGGAAGAAAAAAAATTATATAAGTTTAGAATAACAATTCATTTGCCTAAGAGTGTGATGAGTGGCATATTAAATAAATAAATGAAATACTTTCTGTACTGTTTCATACTTCTGGCCATATTGATAACTTACAATATTTTCTTTCTTGAGCATTGGCCAATGAATTAAGCTGCACTATCATAAAGAACAAGTTTTTATTTTAATTTGTAATTGCTACTGCATAAGCATTAATATTGGTACTAGGAATGTTTAATCCTTACAAGAGGTAATATGGTACTTTTCAAAAAAACTGCCTCCGGGAACTTTTTCCATGTTCCTGCACAACCAGTTAAATTCATATATTTTTTTAACCAATTTATTCAACATGTTGAAGAACCAGTTAAACTACATTTTTCAGGACAGTGCTACCGCTGTTAATTTTTTTTCCACAAAATGTAGAAGAAAATACCAAACTATTAGTTCTGCTGGGTGGCTTTCCCATGAAGAGTAATCTGCGTGGGTGGATTTTTCTTGTTTCTTTTTCTTTATGCATTTCTTTAATTGTAGTGTTAATGGGTAATTTCAGGTGACTAGAAAAAAATGATTTTTTTCCCTATTTCTTTTTTTGTTGGATCTCTCTTTTTTTTTCAATTTTGTGGTAATAATGCATGTTTTTCCTAGTGCAAAAGATGGAGCTTTTAAGATAATTTACGATACTGAAATTACCATTCTGTTTTTATCCAGAGGAGCAATCAATAGCAAACCAGGAAATTTGGTCTGCCCATTCCTTTTCCTTTGGTTATTGTTGAATTTGCTGTTGGTGAGATAAATTGAGAGAGACCAGTTAGAGGTTTTGGAGTCAGTATAAGGAGGTTTATTAAATTCATATTTATATGTTGTTTGGACTAATAAGTTTGAATGTTCTGTACAGATTATTTTTAATGGGTTGTTGGCTAAAAATAAATAAAATTTATTAAATCAAATGAATACAGTGCCACACAAGGAAAAATCATATTTTATGTTTTGCATTTGGGGCTTCAAACCAAATTTAAAATTTGAGGGTGATGCAAGTGAAAGTGCCCAGCAACTAGACCACTCTTTTGGGACATGTGGGAGGAGAAGTAAAGTAAAATTAGTTCGAGAGAGCAAATAGGCCAGTGATGTGCTAGGGCCGGCTATTCAAGTGCAGAACTTGGGCGATGCACAAGGAAGATCCCTGGAGGGACAGCCCAGTGAAGAATTCAACATCTTCTTTTCCCAAATGGCAGAGTGTAGCCAGATGTGCATCCTTTTTCCTGCCAGTTGGGTAGGAATGACTTTCCACCCTCCTCCCCACCTGAAGATAGACTCCCCTCTCAGTCAGGTTAATCTGTATTGCTGAGGAATGCTGTCTTTGCTACTTCCTCCTTCTGTCCACCTTTCCCAAAGCTGTCATTCACTTATACCTAACTAATGGGCATGAAACCCAAAGAAGCCTTGAAGGACATTGGCTGCAATTGGCAGAGGGTTATTTAGAAAGCTGTGGCAGGAAGGCAAGAGGAGATGCCTGTTTCCACTGCAACTGTCACTTGCACAGCTCCTTGCTTCCAGGGACTAGCCAATAGGCACCAACATGAGCTATGACATCTGATTATTGAACTAGGAGGGTAGCAGCCCCTCAGTTTATCTGCTTAACTACAGAGCTGTGTGTCTTCTTATTTATATTTGTATTTCCTATTTCTTAACTGCCCATCTTTCTTGGAGGGGGGCTCTGGGCAGTGTATAATATCATCAATAAAATTAAACATTAATAACAGAATAATTTAGGATTAAAAGTTTTAAAATTATAAAAACAACATTATTAAAGTTTCAGAAGGTAAAGAATTCCAAGATGGGGATTAGCAGTTGTTAATACAGGCAGGGGGCAAGATTCCCATGGGGCCAGCGAGCCCCATCATTGTTTGGGCTTCTGTGACAAAGCCCAGTTTTGTGCCATTTGTAGAAGGGTAAGAGATTGGAGGCTTTCCTCAGTTCTGAGGGTAAGGTGTTCCACAGGGCAGGGACAGAGGCAGAGAAGGCCCTTTTCCTACACTTCGCCAGTGGAAATTCTTTGATTGACCGGGTCTGTAGCATACCTTCCCAGCCAAAACAACTGGGACAGTCTGATGTGATGTGTTCCGTACAAAGCATACATAGTACCTGAATGAAATCCACAAGTTGTCATCTTGTTTCAGATTGTTGGTCACATACACTCTGTGTGTGTGTGTGTGTGTGTGTATGGTACTAAGCCATACAGAATAACTTAGAGGGCAGTAAATGGAGGATTGTAACTTTGACACCCTTGTGTTTAACATAGTAAACTTAAATCCTTGTGGCCTTAAAAAGAGGATAATCTAACAAAAAATGATTGGCATCTATTTGATCCTTCAGTGAATGTTCAGTAGAAATTGATTAGGCCTGCTTTTGGATGGGTAAAAACACTGGAAGGAGAGATCTACACTTGATTGGCAGCAAGAGGTTGCTAATAAGTGCTGTTTGTCAACATTCTGTTTTAGAGAAATGGGCAAAGAAGAATACTTTAAACAATGTTTTTGGTGTTGGTGGTGTTACTTTGTTTATAACATGATTTAAAGGCCTGTTTTAAAACAAATGCTTATTGATGTTGAGGTTCTGAGGATTTTTTAATTTTGCAATACTTATTTTTGTATTTTTTTAATTTAGCATAATACTCTAAGATAAAAGTTTCTTATTTAGGCATATTATAATATTTCAGCATTTAAAATAGGTTTATTAGTATTACAGGCTATGTTTTCACACCTATTAAGAAATAGACATTTCTTATTTCAGATTTGAAAGTTGTTGCGTATTACAACATATTCTAAATAGTGCTACAGCTATAATAGGGAGACCACAAGAATGCTGGGGCTTTATAAGATAGAATTATCAAAGTAGAAATATTAATAGTAGTAATAGTGATAAATCATAAATTCTCTTAGCTGTTAAGGTGCTTTGCATGTATTATGTTTTAGGTTATCTCCCTTGTTTCAGGTATTGAAACTGAAAGAATACATATCTTCAGTCTTTTAATTGTTAAACCACAGAATGAAAACAGGGAGACTGGAACTCTTTTCAGGCTGTATTTATTACTAAACATGTGCTGTGTGAAATGCATATATCTCTACCTTTCCCAACTTTAGTATTTACTCATCCAGTGAGATTTGGATGGCAAATTATGGCCAGGTGAAGAATATGCAAAAATTAAGGGACTCTTTCCCTTTCAGATTGTTGTTTCTGTTGGCTACAGCAGTTGTTCAAATTACAGTTCAATAAGCATAATGTTTAAACTATATGACCCCACTGGCAGATGCCAAGAGGAAGCCTTTTAGAGAAACCTGTATATTTGTAGACTTTGGCAGCATACCATTAGAACTGTGTGAAAGATTTAATTCACAAATGTCTTCAGCTGAAAAAAACCCCCTGCAGGATGGCTAATGAACTGCTAAAACATTTTTCCTAGAATAATGGAAAGGTCTTTAATTTTGGAGAACGTATTTATCTGTTGCTCGTTATATATTTTGGAACTAAAATATGCTCCCCCCTTATTTTCAGTTGTTATGGTAAAGAATCATTTGACTCATCAAATGAACAACTCCTTTTATCTGTGGGGGCCCCATTTTCTTGGACTACCATTTGAAATATTGATTGTGATTATGCAAAAGATCAGGCCTAGTTAAGAAGGATGCTCATGAAACAAATAGAATTTGTCTTCTGAGCTTGGAGCAAAACATTTCTACTCCTACTGTTCTGTGGAATCCTCTTTAAGTTTTTGTATTCCAGGAGAATAAAATTCAAAATATTTTCATTCTGCTGCCATAGGAATTAAGTTCATATTAAGTTCCTTTTTTCCTCAGTTTTCATCTTAGGGCAACCAAAATAGGTGAAATGGAAGTTTCTGCTTGATGATTCATACCATGTAGCCTGCTGAAAGTTTATTTGGTTATTTGATCAGAAATTGAGTTTTAAAAATGTTTTTATATAATATTTATGATCAAGATTTGTAGAAACAGTAATTCAACACATTTTTATAGCTTGCCTGCAGTCACAAAAATGAGTACAGCAAGGAAGAATAGATCTAGTATAATGCATCTCATAAACAACATGTAACAGCAAACATACTATTTCTGACTGACAGCTAGAGGCTTCTTCCTAATTCACGTGTAGTTTTCACATTTATAAGCCTATGAAAAAAGAACAGTAACAAAAGCAACATTTTTTTCCATTTAACTTTCTGAAAGTTGAATAGCATAGCAGCATTATCTAAAGCAGGGGTGTCAAACTCTCGGCGTCACAGTGGCGACATGTGACATATCGGGACTTTTTCCCCCATCACTAAACCAGGTGGGGGAAGGCAGCATGTGACGCATCTGGCCTGCAGGCCACGAGTTTGACATCCCTGATCTAAAATGATTATCTATTATACTCACTTTTATAGTTGGCAGCTTCCCTGAAAAATAAAGGATCAAATATATGGAGCATATAGAAAATATCAACTTTAGATTATTACCCATAACTTCTGACTTGCTTGCTGTGCAAGCTATAAAATAGCTTAAATTCACCAGTAGGTAGGCAGCAACATGTGCTTAACTGACTGTCATCCATACACTTTCTTGCACCAACTCACACCAGCCAGTGGTTCTATCAATAAAACTTGTGTTTCTGATTAGCTGTGATGGCGCAGTGATTAGAATGCAGTATTGCAGGCTAACTCTGCTCACAGCCAAGCAGTCTGATCCTGGCCAGCTCAAGGTTGACTCGGTCTTCTATCCTTCCGAGGTGGGTAAAATGAGGACCCAGATTGTTGGGGGCAAGAAGCTGACTCTGTAAACCGCTTAGAGAAGGCTATAAAGCGCTATGGAGCAGTGTATAAGTCTAAGTGCTATTACTATTGATATTGCGATGTACTGATTAACATATTCTTCAAATCTCATGGATTGAAGAGGCAAAACAATTTAACAATGTAGGGTAAGCAATCAGAATTTCCATTTTTTTAAACCCGCTATAGCCTTAGGAAGTGTGTGTTTTCTTCTGAGTCATAACATAATGTATGTGTATTTCTACTCACTTAGGTTGATTCTGTGGATCTATCCATGCATGGCATGGGTTCAATACAGTCAGCTCTGAAGCAGGGAAGAGGGAAGGGCTTAGAAGGAAGCAGTCATCAATTATCTAAACTGCTTTCCCATAGTGATGTGTGGTATCTGTCACTACTATATTGGCCATTTTTTTGAAGGGGAAGATTCTCTTCATAAGCAGCTTCAAACTTTATTTATTTTCCTTGTTCTTCCCTTGGAGGGACACAACCGCCATTATTTGGTTCTATTCTGTTCAGTTTTCAGAGTTTCATTTATTTAATTTTTGTTTTGTTTTTTGCTGGTGTGCAGACAGACGCTGATTTGGGCTAGAAACAATAGAACGCTATCAACCAGTTGTGGGCATTTAAAAACAGTTTGGAAAAAGTGCCTTGCAGTGCTTTGCCCAAGATTACAGGGTGTTTTGTTTTAAAGTTGAAACTATAAAAACAGTTCAGTGCTCAAGACACTTTGTATCTACCTTGTTTATTAGGAACAGCTCACCAGGAACTTTTGTATCATTTTATGTAATGGGATCTACTGCAATTCTTAGAAAATAAAAAAAATGTAGATAGTTACAACTCAGAATTTTATTTGAAAACATGCTGATCTGTCATAGAAAGATGAAGCTGCTTGAACATCTTGGGCTGGTAGGAAGCAACCTCATCAGGTTTTTTTTCTGGATAATGTTGTTTGGTGATTCATTATATTAATCGCAAAAGCCACTTTATAAATAAAGAAGCAGCCCTCTATAACTTCCACTATGTGCTTACTCATTTCCATTGTGCCCTAAAACCCAAAACAGTTGTCAACTGTCCTAAGAAGGAACCAAAAGAAAAAAAAAACTACTTTGTTTAATCGTACTTTTATAAGGTGAAATCCAACTGTTTCTATCAGCCTAACATGTAACTGCAAAAAGGATTTGTCTTAAACTTGTATTCTGTTTCTTCAAACTCTGCTGTAGAGGATTAAGGGCAATATAGATTGGCGGGGTGCATAAAAACAAGCACCCCAGTTGATTTGTGCCAAGAGACATTAGAGACAGTCTTTTGCATCACATGATATTCAACCAGTGGTATTCAGAAATTTGACAGTCATTTACGTGTTCCATTATTCCGTAGCAGCTGCTGTATATCTAAAATGTGCTTGGTTGATATAAAATATATAATGTAGCGTGAGGATCCATAGACACTGATATCCTGTGAATAGAAAGGCTCACGGTGCAAAGGAATCGCTCTCCTGAAGTCACCATTGGATCTTTAAAACGTAAAATCTTTATTTACATCCAGAGTTGAATAGTTGGTAAAGAGTTCAATACACTGTGAATGTTCACAAAATCAGGTTCTGTGACTGTGTCTTTATATTTCTCCTTTTAAACCTTCCAGTTGTTCCTGTGATTTTGAAAGGACTAACTTACGATGAAAAACGGGGAGCTTGCAGTGTTGGCTCCAATGTACGGGATTCTGCTTGCTATGTATGTTGGGCTTTTGCTCGTGCCTATGACCCTTTAGAACTGAGGCCTTTTGTTAACCAGATTGCAAGGTAAGTTTTTAAAATGAAATACCAATTTCTTTGAATAAAATATTTTTCAAGAAACGAAATAACATGTCATATTAATGCTACTTTAAAGGCTAAATGTAGAGCTATTATTCTAAGATCTTATTTAAAATACCTAAAATAGTTGCATTCAGGACCCGGATTGTGGGGGCAATATTCTGAGGTATATTGGATTAATATACTGATGTAAGAGTATTGCTTATAA
>JANHFL010002086.1:82702-104755 GCA_032468155.1 Oxyrhabdium leporinum | reverse complement strand
ATAAGCTGTAAACCGCCCCGAGTCTTCGGAATGGGGCGGTATATAAATGTAAAATAAATAAATAAATAAAATAAATATAAGAGAACATATCCAATATAGATCTGTCCAACGGAGAACGTCTTAATAGTGCCACATTCAATGCATTTTTATTGGAAAACATCCTCTGGAGATAAAACAAATGCAATCTTAGTTACAGTTAAAGCACTTGCTTTAACTCTAGATTCTTGTTGGCCTGGAGTAGTTCATGATACTATTTTCATTATATTTGACATCAACAGTATACTGTATATGTGATAGTATATGTACTGTATATAAATATACATTGTGAATATGTATACATATAGAAGTATGTACACTATACATACAATATATCTCTATAGGTTACATACAGAACATTTTGTTTTATATACATATTATATAGCTGTAGCCAACAAGTTTCATTATGTGCTTATGAAACTGAATGGAACTGTGCCTGGATTCTGTTACCTATGATAAAAGTTCTACTAAAGTGACTGTATGGATGAGAAAAGTTTGGGGTGCTTTTTGGTTTTTTGTTTTGTTTGCTTTTCCAGTTGTAACAATTTAATGTGGGAGCTCTGCAATAAACTGTATGTTGAGAATCAGGAACTTTTAGGAGCGTGACGCATAGTTTCACCTGTATTAGTATACTTTGGTTTACAGCCAATAACAGTAATCATCTATCTTTCTTCTTTCTTGTCTCTTGGTTCTAGCCTTAGGTGTGTCACTCTTTCTGTCTCAGATGAGCCTTCTATTCAGCCACACACAAACTGTTGCTCTCTTTTTACAGAATACCAGTTCACTCTTTGAACAAATCTTTGCAAATAAAGTTGCATTGATTTTGTGTTCAGGTTCAGCCAAGTGATCTCAGATCTCACAATGTATCTCCCTTAGTTTGGCCTAAAGTAATATTTTCTAATGCCTATAACATATGCATACACTGATTGACTTTAACTGATTGCATGGCGTGATGAACGGTCCCTTTGGCCTAGTTAAGCACATTCTATGGACACATTGAATATAACAGGAAAAAAATAGTAAAAAAAATCAAATAGTATTTTCAAGTAAATTTCAGTGCATAACATTGCCTAATTGTGGTATGGAAAGCCATGAAAGCAGAATGGAATGGGTTGTTATTAGTGAGCGTGGATAAGAAGGCTATCAGAAAAATAATGGGAGAGTACAGATCAGGTAATTGTTACAGCTACTTTGAAATATAGCAAAACTTAAAAAAATAAATAGGTAACTGCCAAATGAGAGCCAGTTTGCTATTGTGGATAAGGCATCATCTCAAAATTTGGTGACTGAGTTCTAGTCATGCGCAAAGCCAGGTGGGTGACCTTGAGCCAGTCACTTTCTCTGCCAATGGGAATCCACTTCTGAAAAACCTTACCAGGAAAACTGCAGGGACTTCTCCAGGCAATTTTCAAAAATTGGGCATGATTGAATGGAAGGAAAACAAAACCTGCCAAATATTGTAATATTTTTATGGTTTATTGAAAAGCTTCTTTGTGGGAGGTTACAGTATAATGCTGAGTTTCTATAATTATTTAAAAAGACTCAAGATATTATTTACTTAAAAGTTCTATTTATTTTAATTGCTGTATAATTTTGTTGCTTTGGCAGTGGTTAGAGAACTGACAGATAAAAATAATTAGAACTAAAGTTTACTCTTGAGAAGATGGGAAAACTCCTCCTTTATCAGTGCTTCAGAATTGGACTATATTTCAACTCAGAAAGATTTGGTCGAAGTGTGGGAGTGCAGGCAATTTAGTCTTCCCTGAAGTACTGCATGGTGAGAAGAAAACAGAGGTGTGGCTCTCATGTAAATGGAGCCACTTGGCCCTAGGGCAAGATTAGCCTGCAGAATCAGGAAATATGAATATTGCTCAGAGCTACATCTTGTGCTGTGATGAAATGCTGAGAATAATTTTACACGAATAAGTTTGTTGCCTGACGAGTTCATTCTTAAGAGCAATTTCTGTTACATATTAAGTGAATTTGCACTCCATACAGGCAGTCCTCGATTTACAATCATAAATTGAACTCAAAATTTCTCCTGCTAAGTAAGGAGTTTTTAAGTGAATGTTGTCCCATTTAGACCTTTTTTTTTTGCCACAGTTGTCAAGCAAATCACTGCAGTTCAGTGAATCATGCAGTCATTAAGCGAATCTGGCTTCCCCCATGGACTTTGCTTGTAGAAGCTGGCTGGGAAGGTTACAAATGGTGACCATATGACCCCGGAACAGGACAGCTGACATAAATACATGCCACTTCCCAAGCACCTGAATTTTGATCATGTGACCATGGGGATGTTGCAAAGTCATAAGTATGAAAACTCGAAACATAGAAAACTGATGGCAAAAAAAGGTCCATCAAGTTTGTCCTTTGAATTTTTTTAAAAGAAAATTATTGGATGATGAACATGTGTTTATCCCAAGCATATTTAAACTCAGTTACTGATGATTGACCCACCACCTCTGCTGGAAGTTGGTTTGAAGCTTCCATTACTCTTTCTGTAAAATAATGCTTTCTAATATTACTTTTGAACTTCCCTTCTATATGTTTGAGGTTATGCCCTCTGTGTTCTTGATTTTTGCTTAATATTGAAAATACTGCCTTCTAGAACCTTATTCGCATCCTTGAATGACCACAATTGGTCATAATTAACTTTTTTCAGTGTCATTCAAAATTTGAATGGCACTAAACAAATGGGTGTAAGTCAAGGACTACCTGTATCTCCATTTTCCACATCAGCATGTTCAGATTTTGTGATTAAAGATATTTTCAAAATAGACTAATGAACTCTTTCAAAATGCAGGCTTTTTCACTTTTACCGAAAGTCTGATAACACCTCTAGCATTGCTTCTGTCCCATTGGTTCATTTATGACTTTCTCTACTTGTACTCTTTTAGTCCATATCTAGTGCAGTAATATGTGCAATTTAGCAGTCTGGAGGAAACTTCTCTGTGAATTTCTGGGAAGTATTGTGATATGAAGGAACAGTTCTTCCCTCAGTCAAATAAGCAGTCTCCAGAAGAATGTTGAACATCTGAACATTGGCTGAGCAGAAAGCAAACCATAGGGTATTTTCCTTTTGAGGAGTTTATTCAGGATGCTGGAGGAGATAATTCTCTACCTGTAAAGCCTCGCCAAAAAATGTAGAGGGAGGACAAGATTGAGGCTCTCCCTGCCCCTTTAGAGAACTCAGCAAAGATAGTACATACAGTGTATGTTAATGTAGATAAATAAATAAATGTGTTCATGTTCCTATGAACAGGTAATCCTCAACTTATGACCACAATTGTGCCCAAAATTTCTGTTGCTAAGTGAGACATTTATTAAGTGGGTTTTTCCTCATTTTACAATCTTTCTTGCCACAGTTGTTAAATGATTCACTGCAGTTGCAGTTTTGCAGTTGCAAAAAACGACCGTGGAATACTGCAACCATCATAAATCTGAACCAGTATCCTAATTCTGATCACATGACCATGAGGATGTTGCAGTTGTTGCAATGAACATGTGTGAAAAAAAAGGTCATAAGTCATTTTTTTCAGTGCCGTTGTAACTTTGAATGGTTGTAAGTTGAGGTCTACCTCTAACAATAGTCCGCAAACCTAATCAGTTTCCGAGGATTAGCCATTTTTGGCTCATATGGAATCACTCCACTTTATTCTATGTGATTCAGAGAATCTGGTTTGTGCTGAAAGGGAGAATACAAAGAAACCATATTAGTTTATGTTAGAGTTTCGTCTTCATTCCCTTGGACCTGATTAGTCACATTTTTCGATATGCTGAATAAAACACAAATGTGTGTGTGTGTGTGTATGTTTGCTTGCTAGTTATGTTTTCATCATAATTAAAGAAGCTGATGAGAAGAGTTGTGATAATTTATGGCTAATAATAAGCCCATATGATTCACCAATTGAAATAGTTTCATTTTAAGTGTGTATCTCATTTTATAATGATAGAAAAGTTTACGGCTGATTTTGGCAGCTGAGCTGCCAGAAAGAGAAGGATCCATGCCATGTAAATATGATTTAAGATTTGCCATTGTCCACCTCAATCTTCTGTGCAGCAGAATTTGCTGTGGATGTTAAGTTATTTTTGTCTTCCTCTAGCACTCCAAATGAGAAATAAGGATCCTTCCTCCTTACAAAGCTAACAAAAATAAAGTACGGAATACTGAAAGTGAAGCACAGTTTGTATTGATACTAAATGTGATTAACAGTTTTAAAACCTAATGATAAACCTGTGTTTTTAAGGAGTTTCTAGTGAGATTACACACAGCTCCCAAAGTAGTACATGGTATAATCAAGGAATGATGCAGATGAAGAATCTTTCCTGTGTATCAGATACAGAGGCAATCCTTCAGAGGATATCTTTAGCAAGGCTTTTCTGGAGATACTGCCTGATAATTGGAAATAATGATCTCCTGGGTTAATTAAGACCTAGGCCATTTGGGGACTTTAAAAGCAGGAGAGTTTAGAGTGTTTTAACTTTAATCAGTTGTATTAACTTTGGAAAGGGCTGCTCTGTCCATTTTGGGAGTGATCTGGGCTTGAAAATTGGGGTTGGATGTTGTTTGAACATGAACTTTAAATTGAATATATATTTTTAAGTTATATTTTAATATACCACCATATTCCAAGAGTCTGTGTGGTTTATTAGTAGGAAATGCAGTACGGTCTTAATAAAGATGGCAGCTCAGTGTCAACATTTCTACTTAAAATGGTTGTCCCTTCCTTATAGAAGGCTAGTAATGTTGGGCCAGGCTCAGCTGTGAGAGAAAAGTGTTCCAGAATATCAAGGCCACTTCTAGTCATGTCAGGTTAACAATCATAGTGTGAATAACCTAGTTCTAAGTATATACATGTGTGGTATAGAGACAGTTAAGGGCAGAGTTTATGGATATTCTTTTTTTGCCAGATCAACTTTAGAAAGTCCAAAGGCATTGTATCTCAGGGTAAATTGTTCCAATTATTAGATTTTCAAAAATCCATATGATTGCTAATATTTAAATCAAAATCTTGGTACTAGTCTCTTATATTTCATAATATATTTGAAATTCTTAGAATCATTTTTTCAGTTTTATCTCCAGAGCTATAAGAGTACAGATATATTTAAAACGTTATCTTAGTGTTTTCTTATGTGTTCCCATGACACATTTATTACTGATTGTGTCTTTAATTATATTAATTTATATTAATTAATTTTGCTGCAAGAAAAGCAAAAATCTAACCTACATTGGGCGGTGCAATTTCTCAGTGGTTAAGGCACTGGAACTTGTCATCTAGAAAGCCGACAGCCCAGTTTCAAGACCTGAGTGCCGACTGACAGGGTGAGCTCCAGTTACTTGCCCCAGTTTCTGAATACTTAGCAGTTTGAAAGCATGAAAATGTGAGTAGATAAATAGGTGCCATTTTGGAGAGAAGGTTACCACTTTCTGCATTTTCATGCTGGCAGCATGATGATGGAAATGTGTTAGACAATTCTCGTCTGAGAATCGGATTGGAGCACCACCCCCTTGAGGCAGTCAACTGGACAGAGGAAATCTTTAAACTTTTAAACCTTTATCTTCACATTACCATTTAGAAGTCTGACAAGCTCCTTTTCTTATACACACATTGGAGGACTTAAAACTAGCATACAAATCAACTCTCTTACAGATCTTCTTTTCTTTTTATGATGCACTATAGTTGTTCAGCGATAGCTCATAAAAGCTCATATCTTTTAATAAAATGTGTTAGTCTAAAAAGGTGCTACCAGATTCCTGATTTATGGCTAAAGACTGACATGGCTTTCCTCTTACAATCATTAAAGTTCTCCCTTTTAGGCCTGTGTTGCAATTAGCCACTCTTGAGTGATCAGTATTGAGAGATAGGGTGTTCTGTTTTATAAACTAAGATCATCATAAGGTCATTATTTAAAAACAATGCAAATCAAGAACAGAAGTAATATGTATATGTTGATATAATCTTGGAAACCAACGAATTTAAAGGCTTTTCTTGGGTATAACTATAGTGTGCTATAAACCAAATACAGAGTTTGAAATTTACCAATCTTAGCCAATAGTGAACACAGCTAATATAGTCTCTTACACAAAAATGATAGCTCTTCAAACGACAAATTTTGTCAAATTGTTCACTGCTTTTATATATCTGTATCTTTGCATGTATGTGTGTACACACACACACACACGTGTGTGTTTTTTTTTCTTTTTCCTTTCTCTTTTCAGTGCCCTGATTATAGCTGCTATATTTGACCGTGATGTTAACTGTAGAAGAGCAGCCTCGGTAAGTTTAGTTATAATCTATGGGACAGTATTGAGATGATTTTGTTTGGCAGTACTTTATGTTGTCCAGTAGCTATTTCAAATATTTTACTTCCTAGGTTTACATAAAAACAGAAAATTGAATCTCATGTCTCATTCTTCATGTGCAAAGTGTATTGTCTTTGTTTCATTGTTTTTATAACGGATCAATATGCCAATGGTATAAAGGAACTGCCAAGATTGAAAGAACAGAGTGATCTTTCTATTATATCACCACTGGATGATTTTGACTTCAGTTCAAGTTTTTAACATATACAGAAAAGAATCTTTAAATTATTTTTCAAGAACCTTTAATTGTCACTCTGTTGGTGGGACCACAGAAAACATAAGGATCAATATATTGTATTAACCATTACTAACAGATTTGACTGAATAGGGTGAAAAGGCAAGGTGAAGAAAGACTTCATTTCTTTTCTCCCACATATTCTGCTGGGAGGAATTTTCCTTTCTTCAGGCTTTACTCTGCATTCTGAGAAAATCAACAGGCTCAATTCAGTCCTGGATCTGGAACCGACCATTAAAGAAAAGGATCAGGTCTTCTATAGATACTACTCTCTGATCCTCTGATCCTTACCTTCATATTAACACAAACACATTTATGTTGTCCATTATACTGCCCTGTTTCTCCAAAAACACGACCCATCCCAATAATAAGCCCAATCCTAATTTTTGAGGGCTGGGCCTAATATTATCCCTGCCCCGAAAATAAGCCTGGGGGGGATAATGGGCATGGCCAACACAAGTGGCAGCATGGGCACGGAGAGGGGGGACTTGCAGGGTCCCGGGATATGCTGAAGTCTTGGAGTGGAGCCGTTTTTGCGAAAGGCGGGAAAATGGGGAGGGAAAGGGAGCTTGAGGAATGGATGACAGGCAGGGAAATTCCCCTCCCCATTTTCCTGCCATTTGTGAAAAAGGCTCCAAAAAGTTTGGACACACCGGCACAGCCGCTCACGGCAGGATGCCAGCTGCACCAGTATGATGAAGCTCATGGAGGTACTGCCATTCATGAATGCAGCACCACAACAAGCCTTGCAGGGTCCTACTTCAAGAGGCTGTGCCGGTATGACAAACCTCAAGGCAGTGCCGCCGCTCCTGCTCACAGCTCGCTTGAGTTGCAAACAGCCCGGGAATTTTTGTGGTCTTTATGTGCCCTGGATGCCTGCAGGATCCCTGGCTTTTGAGTCCGGCAAGGTCCAGCATTTGGGCTCCGGTGCGTTCTTCTCTTCCTGGGCGGCTCCGGTGCGTCCACAGCACATCCAGCTCATCGAGTCTGGCCTGCTGCACCTCAAACAAAGTAAGACCCTCTGAAAATAAGCCCAAGTACTTATTTTCAAGTCTAAAAGAAAATAAGACTCAGTCTTATTTTCTGAGAAACACGGTATCAAATGTAAACTCCAAAAATCTAAAAAAGCTAGTCAGTTTATCAGTCTTGATTATTCCATACCTGTCTTTTTTGTATAATTATAGTTATTTACCAGTTTCTGTTGTGGTCATTTCATTACTCATGGACGTTAGAAATCCTTCTATTTTTCTCTCATCTTCTATGTCAATTCTTTCTTGGCTTAAAAAAAAAAGCTTGATTTAGTATTGTCCTATTATCAGCTAGCGCTTTACTTTTCATGTACTTTTCTGTTTAAGAAATAAATTATATTATAATATTACATGTATGTCCTTTTGAGGAATAATATTTATTGTGAAACATTGAGATATTTGTATCCTTTTTATATCCTTTTCCCTCAGTTTTTCCATAATCTGAAGCAATTTCATAGTTCTATAATCTGAAACAAATGTCACTTTATAGGTGTCATATGATCACATTCTGATGCATGTTTAACTATTTAATATAAATATTAAATACAAATTAAATATTTCTTACAAAAATCTACAATATTGATTGTGAGTAAAATCAAGAATTAGTAATTTAAAAGATTGCTATTATTTCAGTTTATTAAAATGAAAATTGTGTTTTCCCATGACATGACAAAAGATAGAACCAGAAATAAGTAGCCAATAGCATTTTGGATATTTACCAACAATTCAAGCTTAGACACATGTAATGTGACTCAACACCAAAAAGCAGAATTAATTAACTAGTTGCCTCTCACTCTTCCAACGAAGTCATAGTTTCATTCAAGTTTAGTCTGAGTATGGTTTTATATCTTCGCTGAATTCATTTTTCTTCTTCATATTATTGGTTTCAAAGAATAAAACAGATTGATGAGTATACTTTACATAATTTAAAATTGTTAATTTGAATAGATGGACAAGCTATACTGTGAAATTAAAAAATACTAAACTGCTCCAAGTTACATGCTCAGTTTTCTTTTGATGTCTGTGGGAATTATGTGTAATTTTAGAAATAGGCTGAGTTGTCATCTTTGCACTACACCATCATGGTAGAAAAAGAAGCATATCTGAAGGCAGTTCCTGCTAATTACTGAAATTTACTTATATTAGATATCAAACTAGTTGTATATCACTTATACTATTCTATTGATCTAAGATAAACAAGCATAGTTAAACTTACCATAAACATCTATTTTTTTATTTAAAAAATCCCTCTCCATCAGAGAAATATTTTACTATTTGATATTTTAAAAGTATATGCAAAAATATTTCACATTTAGG
Source organism: Oxyrhabdium leporinum (assembly GCA_032468155.1). Classification (NCBI taxonomy): domain Eukaryota; kingdom Metazoa; phylum Chordata; class Lepidosauria; order Squamata; family Cyclocoridae; genus Oxyrhabdium; species Oxyrhabdium leporinum. Next base: position 95,775 of record JANHFL010002086.1, on the reverse strand, counting down.
TATTAGCTGTATATTGAATGTGCAATGTTTGTATTTGTGTGTACATCTGTATGTGTCTATTTGTGTGTGTGTGTGTGCAAGTGTGTATATATAGAGAGAATCTGTACATATATATGTATATATAGACATGTTTTCATACAGCTTAGATGAGCTTAGGAAACTCATGGAAATCAACTGGTTTATGAATAAGCTGATTCTATAATAAACAGCATATTTGATTTAGTATATTTAAATATATTTGCCCAAGGAATTGAACATGGAATTGCATGAAGTAAGTAGACAGCAAGGCTTTGTTAAATTTGAGTAGCTGCCCTGAAATGGTTTTAATCTTATACAGCTCTGCTCAAGTCTTTGGACAGAGGAGTTATAAACAGAATGCAACCCCTAAAAAGAAAAAAAATGCTTTTGTTTATGGAGAAAGGAAGACTGAAATTGCTCCATGGAAGTATTTTGGGTCATTTCTACCCCCATTATTGTTAGCATGATTTACCTTCAGTGTAAATTCTACCATATTCCCCCTTTCTCCTTTTCTTCTTATATATACAGTAACTACCTAGAATTTTAGTTTTGATGACAGACGTATAAAGACACACTCACACACATCTATACGCTTACACACTTCTTTTAAAAGAAAGAACCAGCAGAAAGATGGAATTTATTTGTGTTGCAGTTTATAGTACACGAAACCATATTCATTTTGGAACATTTTTTATTCAGGAAGTACCTTATTGGCTCAGAAAAGTGCTTTTCTGAAAATTGACTAACCATTTAAGCTAGTAAATTTACTTTTTTCGTTATTTTATCATTATGTGGGTTGCATTGGAATTGCCAGACAAATCAAGGACAAGTAAAAAAGTTATGGGGAACAGAAGATTTCTTCTAAATTTCATTGAAGCCGAGAGATTCATTGTTGCACCCTAGGGTTCTTAAGTCCTTCTCAAATGCATTGATTGAATTTATAGCACAATAAAATACAATATAATTATCATCTGCTTGGGCTCATAGTTAAAAAGTTCCATGGCCAAAGTCAACTGGTGAAAGATTTAAGTAACCATTTTTGCCAACTAAGTATGTATTTTAAGGTCTGAGAAACAGAGTTCTACTTTTCATTCTGCCAAATACTTGAATCTTACCATTATGTGGTTTTATCAGTCAAGTTCGTTTATCTCGCTTTTCTCTCTCGTGCAGTATTGAAATATGATACTTGAGTTTATTTAAAAAAAATGAAAAATAATAATTGATCTGATGTTTAAATCTGAATGTTTTGCACTTCAAAACTTATTTGTGAAGTCTATAAATTAGTTATAAATAACTCCAAGCAAGTTAATGCTATCTATCATCTCATATAATTTATAAAAGGAGAAGGAGGATTTTAGATATATGAAAACATTAGATATATGAAAACACAGCACATTTATAACTTTACGGAAGTAGTCTGAAAAATCTCTCTCAGTAGCTGTATTCTAAGGGCATTGTCTTTTCATTTCTACTAGAAGCATTGTATCGGCAATGAAGGCCACTGTTCTGGGTGTGTCTGATTTTAATAAACACCCATTTCTAAACTGTTTGCACACAGCATATAAATTTAAAAGCGCATTAGCACATAACAACTGCCTAAGGGCATATTCAGCTAACAAAGTTGACTTTTCATTTTAAAATAAAGCCCATGGGTCATTTATATTGCTGCGTGTTTGTTTTGACTTCATGATCTGGTGTTTATCTGCAAGCAAACCTGACTCATTTTTTTATGTTTGCTCTTTCTGTTCTTAGGCTGCCTTCCAGGAGAATGTTGGTAGACAGGTAAGGTAACTTAGAAAAAAAACCCCACAAACCCTTTCATTTAATTTTTTGTAAATCCACTGAAGCATAAAATTAAGCATAGGTGTTTTGTCACTTCTAGCAGTGAATGAGAGGTTTGGAGAATTTGGATAAATGATTTTAAAATCTAAAATTACCTTCCAGTCTTAAAAAATGATACTATGATGTTTCAGAAATTACGATTTCAGAATATTATTCTGTATTGAATTTGTATTAGAATGGAGCTTTTCTGAAAACAGCATGTGCAAATATTATTTCTTACTCTGTCAGACAACCCTCTCTCTTGTTCTGTTAAGAATGATGTGTGGGTGGGGTGGGTGTCCTTTAATGAGAGATTTTTCATTTGATAAACAGATACATAAGCATTGTTTGCTGCAGAGATTTATTTTAATTTTTAAAAAAATATCATGCCTTTGGCCAAATTTTCCAAATTTAGTTTGTAGTTTGCATTTAGCAGAGACAAGCACACCCACCTCCCCTTGCATTCCTGGTGTAAAAACAAGTAGGAGGAGTTGGTCCTGAAGTTCAGTTTATGTCCATTTTATTTCAACCAAACAAAACTCAAGTCATTTTAATTTTTCTAACAAAATAGAACCAACAGAAAAGTTGTTTACAGAACTTTCAAGTATGGTACTCTTTTCCTCTGAGTTTAATAAAATTGTATTTATTGTACCTGATCTGAAAATTTTATCTCTTGGTGCTTTGGAAGCCAGAAGTACCATGTTTTTAAGCGAAGAAAACAGCCATTTTTACACTGAGAAGCATAATGGGTCTTCTGTGGTACTTTGAAAGTTACACTCAAGAATGAAATGTATATTAATTAATAAAAAGCTATTAATCTGTAACATGTTTAGAAAAATTCATCAGAAGGACATGAGAAGATGAATATTTTTTTTAAAAAAGTCACTGTATCTTAATATTTTATATTGAAATTAAACTATTCCAAACTATCCATATCAATATCTTTCTACATATAGTTTAATATGTCTTAAATATATATCATCCTTAACAGGTTCTGTTTGTCAGATTCTCTTTTCCTAAATTCCTTATTTTTAATGTTCTGTTGCTTTATGCCCCTCCTTTCCCCAAAATAGAATAATATTATTTGGCCTTTTCATTTTACCAATTGAGATCCAGTTTAGATGGAAACAACAGACATTATTAAGCCAAAATTGTAATTCTGTGACCATGTAATCTTTCCAAACTTGAAGAATAGTTATTTATATAATTATAAATCCCAAATTGATAATATTTTGTTAAAAATTGTATCCATGGTTAAAATGTATTGATCGTGGTAATATTACTGGTACATGGATATAATGGGAAAGTCCATACCATAGGCGTAAATGTCCCTTCACCATTTTATGAGTTTGATGGTTAACTCTTTTTAAACATTCTCAGATGTGTCCAGTAAAACATGAAAGGAAACAAATGTTTCCTTTCTTATCTTAAAGTCATGAGAAAGATACTTTTTAGTCTTTGAAATATTTAAACCATTGATTTGTTAATATGGGTATTCTAAGTCTATTCAGGGTTCTTTTCAATATATAACACCTATATTGACAATATATTTAGCTGTTTTATCAGAAGTACTGCTGAAAATAATCCTAAACAGATAACAGAATTGACAATAATTCAAGAATTTTAAATGCTATTTGTCTGGGCCAAACTGTAAAATCAAAAGTTTTAATTTATATTGCCATTTCACAGTTCCTAAAATCTTGTCTGCTTCTAAGCAATTTATTGATGACATTCTGCATTACAGTTTATTTCTAGAGTTCAGTAAGTTGTATTGCTAAATTTTGATATCAAATAGTTTGCTAATTTCTTACACAGAAATCCTACCATCAAACTACAGCTTTCCTTAGCGTAGAAATCCTCTAAATCCATATTTCTTTCTTCCTTCTTTTTAATCTGTGGAATATCAGAGTTAAAATCTTCATTAATTTCTGCTTCTCTGGAGTTTATCTTGTTGGTCTTTTTGGCTGCAGGGGAACATAAGAGCCTTTTGATGATTATTGGGACAATTCCTGAGTTTGTCCCTCTTAGAGAGTTCTGAACGTCTATAATGGCTGATACTTGGGCATTTGATTCATTTAGTTCCAACTAAACTTCCATAGGACTGGGATTTGAAGCTTTAATTGATAGAATTGGACTCTTGTGCACACCTAGTTATATGAATGTTAAAAGCACTGTTCATCAGGAAATCTTTATATTATCTAACATTGCTTTACATTCTGCTGGTCTATGGATTCTGCTTTGAATAGCATACTTTATTTGGCCAAGTGTAATTAGACACACAAAGAGTTTGTCTCTGGTGCAGAAGCTCTCAATGTACATGCAAAACAACAGAATAATAATAACCATAATAATGATATCAATAAGAGGGGGTAGTAGACAGGATGAGAAGGATGATAATAATACTACAGCCATACAACATGGGTGAATATACTACAATTGTCAGAGCAACCAGTTGGAAATTATTCATAGTTAGAGAAATTACTCCTTGAACAAATCCCTTTTTATCAGGGAAGAACATAAATAATTTAGTAGAATTTAACTGAGATACTCCATTACATTGCTGGATGACAAGTTGCCAGTGATTTACTGATACAGTAGAACCTCTGGTCACAACCAATATTCGTTCCATAACTTTAGTGATTTCTTCATCTTCTAATGTTTCGTCTTCAGGAATTTCTGGGTCAGGGGTCGTGTTTGATTGCCACCCGAGTATGTGTTCATAACCAGATTCAAAAATTTTGTGAATTTTTTGGTCGGAACCCAATTTGGTCGTGGTCAGAAGCATTCGTGACCAGAGGTTCTACTGTATTCATAGTAATTTAGTTTGCATAATTTATTTTTTTACATTTTTTATAATATTAAGCAGAAACCCTTGTAGGGCAATTGGGAAGAGGGAACAATAATAAGAGTAGGACTATTTCAGAAAAATACAAATAGAAGAAATTTGTTCCATTCTTTACCATCTGTCTGAAAATAAATCCCAGGGGGACCTGATTTAGCTATTCTTTACCTAATCTTTTGAGTTAGTATTTTGGACCTTTCCGGATTCTGGAAGAAAACAAAATAAACCATGTTGGTTCAGAATTAATCTACTATTAAAACTTTTACAAATTTTCAGAAAAGAATAAAAACAGAGTAGTGATAGTATTAAAATGTTCATTCATTAAATTTGTATATAAAATATATATAGTTTCATCATCTAGAGCTGCATATGGATTTTTTTATAGATATTAGATTAAAGAAGAATCTAGTTTTGTTCCATTAGCATCTGATTATATTATAAATCCCAAAAATGCAATTTGTTGAATAAATTCTTTATTGGAATGCCCCATTGCATTACGTATTATGTTTAAAGGCACTGTAACCTTATTTTGGGCACCTGTTCCTTGATGAATCATTCATTTAATACAGTTTTACTCTTTCAGCAAATGTACTGAATTGCCTAGAGTTATTTTAATTAAAAAATACACCCAAATTCTTCCCTCAAAGGATAGTTCCAGATTGATTCCTTTTAAATTGCTGTTTTCTGTTTTATACTTGCTTAGTTGTTCACTTCACAGAGTCTTAATTTGCCGGTCTATAAATATTATAAATAAATAATTAAATATGCTTCCCTTCACACCAAAAAGCTAGTGGTAGCTTTAGAGCCCTTCAACAAAATATGGCTAGTGTGTTATTTAAACAAAACAGAGTACAATATGTGTTCCATGTAAGCTATTATCACACTTCTACCATTTTAAATATTGTCAGCCTGCCTCTGGATCAGGATCATAAGTCTCATAGGCCACAAGAAAATTATATTCCTTCCTTTTCTCTATCAGAAAAAGCCTTCATTTGCAATGAAGATGACACACTGAAAGAATGATTATGTTGTATCTACAGCAGGAAAAAAGAAAAAAACAGTTTAAGCTCTTTCCTGCCTAACTTGTGCTTAGTCTTGATTATGCTATCCTGAAGCAACAATTTATAATTGAAACCATAAATGCTTCAACCTGCAGTTTAACATAATTTAGACCAATTCTCATAATTAATATTCAGTGTGAAAACGCATCGAAAGAAAACAATAAAAAGATATAGACACAACATAGGTGAAATACCCCTTCTCAAGAGGACCCTTGGTATTTTCTATAGCCCATTAACATATTTTTTTCTGGGTAGTTTCGGGATGCTTAGTGACCTTCAGAATAAAGCACTGAATTGTAACTACTACTTTTATTTAACAATGGAACATGACTCACAAAGCATTCTATAATACAGAGTTGATGTTAGAACCTGACTATTTACTTTGTACATAACCATCTTCCTTTAAAAAAATCAAGAAGGACGGAAACTTTAATTGCATCCTCACTGAAGTCTCCATGACGACGAGTTTAGAAATCTGGGTTGCTTGTAGCCACATTTGGTTTTCTTTTTGTTTTTAATAGCCAGTACATGTTCATGCTTGGTGTATTCAATCTTTGCTGCCTTAGGGATTTGTCAACTTTTGTATTTAATGTTAGTCCTGACTCCTACCTGTTCTGAAATCCAAGCCACTCCTTTAGATGTCTCTGCACCCTGAGGTGGCTGTTACCACACCCTCCATTGACTATTTCTCACTGAGATGGCAAAATAGTCTGGTTCACCTGGTGAGTATGATAGTGCTAGAGAGAAAGAGAAAGATATTTAAAAGTCAGTTTAGCTTTGTTCTTTCTTTTATCAAGACAGTTTTCTGAATATTTTAGTTCTAGTTTGGCTGTTATGGTTTGGTTTGGTTATGGTTTGATTATGATTGAATGTAAGGGTTTTTTCCCCTAGCCAAATTGCCTTTTATAAAGCTTATGATCCTTGTACCTAGCCTCTTATGTTGCTCAAATGTTGGTATTTATTACGTATGTAGGACATATGTATTGAATATCAGTAACAACAAAAAGTTAGATTGGTTTTTCAAAGAAAGAAAAGGGAGTTTTAAATCCAAGAGGGAGTAGATTATAAGCTCTGGTGTGTCCCAAATAAAAGTGTGGCAAACATGTAGGATGTTCAGTTCTGTATGTTGTCATGCCAACAGTTTTTATAATGGCAAAATTACCTGTTCTCATTATCAAGAAATGCTATGAGTAAACACCCTACTCTGACTTCATCTTTTTTTAAGTGGGTGGTATTTTCAACTTCTTAACCTGCAGTGTTGACATAGATGATGTAATTTCAATTTATTACTCTATGTCCAAATCCTTAAAAGCTGCTACAAGTTTATATGATTACTCTATTTCAAAATAAAGTACAAAATAATCATAAGAACATAAAAGCATAAGATCCCTCCTGGATCAGACCATAGGTCCATCTAATTCAGCATTCTGGATTAGAAAGTGTCCGACTAGATGGATTTGAAAAGTTCATAAGTCCAGACCAGGGATGTCAAACTCCTGGCCCATGGGCTAGATGCGTCACACGTTGACCACGTCCACACCTGGTTTAGTGAAGGGGAAAAAAGTCCTGATACGTCATGTGATGTATGATGACATGAGTTTGACACCCCTGGTCTAGACTGTTGGGCAATAGCCTCTTTCCATTGTTGCTTCCAAGCAATCAGTAGTTAAGGCAGATCAGTAGTTAAGCCAGGTTGTTTATGATTCAAGGTGTGCGAACAGCCATTAATATTGGTAGTCATTGATAGCCTGATCCTCCATGGAGTCTCCTTTGAGAACCATAGTTCTAAAAATATCTCTGAAATTATTAGATCAAGGTTATTTTAGTCCCTTAAACCACATTCTTTCACATTGATCCATTTGTGTAATATAACCAAAATTCTTACCCATTTTATCATACATTCTTTTTTCTTCAATTTTTTAAATGTATTCAAAAGATTAATCCAAAAGAAAGTTAACAGAAACAAAACAAAACTAGCAAGATCATTAAAAAAAGTGAATTAAAAAGGACAAAAAATAAATCAACACAAAAAACATGTACCATTTGTCCTAGTTGAACATTGACAAATCTGTTGCAACAATAATAGCTTCCTCTCTCCCAAAAGAGGTCCAAAATTTATAAGCTTCTACATCTATTTGCAACCCAATTTACCTGTTGTACATTATATATATAAAATAAAAATAGATAACAGGTTAAACAACAGCAAACTGAAAATTGAAGGTCCTCTGTGAATAGTCTGTTATTATAATTTACTCAGAGAAAGTCTACAACAGTTTCTTATTCACCAGTCCATCCTTCATCAATTCCATTATCTCAGAATTGCTTTCAATCTTTGCTGGACAATCTGTATTTTTCAAAAGCAATAGATCAGATTCCAATTCATCAAATTGCAGATCAAGTCCAACTGTTATTTCCTGCTTTTGGATATCGTCTTGAGTTTGTACAACCTTTGTTGAGCCATCAAATTTTTCGTTTATATTTTCAAATAAAACCTGTAAGTTGGAGAAGATTCCTTTTTCAAATGCTTCCCAGAAAATTTCTCCTTTTAGAGACACACTGTTCTTTCTTTCCAAGGACAAGAGAAAACAGATAAATTGTAACCCAGCGTCTACAAAAAAAGGTTGAAATAAGGATTTTTCTCTAGGGTCAAAAATGATTTAAAAAGGGGGAATTTTACCATTGAAAGTTAAGAAATAAATATCAGAACTCTTTTTATAGGGCTAGATAGAGCGAAATTTATAATATAATAAATGTAAGTACAACTGGATGACTTTCACACCTGAATATATATTTTCATTTCAAATCTCACAGCTAAGATGAAAGTGGTTTGGAATTTAATAATAAACAATAAAAAAGAGAACAAAAAGTTGTAAAAGTCCAGCAAAACATTATAAAATGTCAGAAGTCAACTAATTGTAAATCAGGAGATAGTAAAGCTTCAAAAAGTGTAATTAAAACTCAGGCATGTTTAAGAAAAGATGGCAAGAGACCCGACCTGATTGCTCCTTACTGAGAACTGCAACCACATCCAGGGCCCTTCCTACATTCCCCTTCAAAAAATGGCTTTGGGAGGAAAAAGTTTTTTAAATCATGAGGGATTTTATATTTAACCCTTGGTTTTTCTCTTTTCTGTATAATATATCCCTTTGCCATTGCTTAAAAATGTATCATTTGTCAAAACAGGTATTATTTAAAGCAAAGTTAATTCTAAGTAATACATTTATACAGAAACACACATATACACACACACACACACACATATGCACCTTGTGAGATGAGTTTGACCAGAGAGAGAGAGAGAGAGATATGATAATTGTTACTTTTCAATCTTAACAATTTTATTCCTTAACATAATTAACAGAATAACAGAGTTGGAAGGACTTTCTAGTCCAGCTCCGTCCTCAGAATAAGCATAATTATTTTGAGATGGCATACAATTCATATTAATCTTGCTATTTTACTTTTTCTCAATCTAAAAACCAGTTTTTGAGTTAGTTTCTTTTTGATCTTCCATCTTCATATTTTTGTTAATATCTTTCTTTTTGACAGTTAATTTTGAAAATAGCTAATGCACCAAATTTCTTTAACTTTTCTATTAACTCTATTAACATCTCTACTCCAGCCATAAGATTTCCCCAAATTAAAATCAAACCATCTGCAAATAATTTGTATACAGTTTTTAACTTTCACTCCAGCAATTCTTTTGTCATATCTTACATCTATATTTAAAACTTTAAGAGTTAGAATGAATAATGAGAGTGGACATGCTTGTCATGTCCCTTTCTGAATATTACAAGATTTTACAGGTAGTCTTCAAGTTACAACCACAATTGGGCCCAACATTTACGTTGGTAGGTGAAACATTTGTTGAGTTTTGCCCTATTTTACGATTTTTCTTGCCACAGTTAAGTGAATCATTTCATTTGTTAAGTTAATCACATGGTGGTTAAGCAAATCTGGCTTCCCCATTGACTTTGCTTGTCAGAAGGTTGACACTGCAACCATCATAAATATGAATCAGGTGCCAAGCATCTGAATTTTGATCACATGACCATGGGGAATCCTGCAATGGTTGTAAGTGTGAAACGGTCATAAGTCACTTTTCAGTGAGGTTATAATTTTGAATGGTCACTAAATGAACTGTTGTAAGTTGAGGATGACCTGTATCAGTTCCCCATTAACAATAATGTGCCCCTTTTGAAGTATATACAGATATTATTCATTAATTTAAAAAATTCCAAAATCCATTGTCCTTCAGGATTTTAATCAGAAAAATCCGCTTCAAATTATCAAATGCAACTTTAATGGGCAGCTAATGGTGTTTAAGGTGCTTTTACCTTGGTATATGATTCCTTACCAAATATGCTGTTTGTGGCATCTAGGAAACTGTACTATGGATAACTATTCAGATAATTTAAATACATGGACATGTCCTTTAAAAAATATGTTCATTTCAGCTATTTCAAATCAGGATAATATAATAATCATATTGTAGCAGTGGTTTGCTATCTGCATTTGCAGATCCAGTTCAAAGTGCAGTTCACAGTTTTTTAAAGCTCTCAGTGGGACATCTGAAAGAGTGATTATTTAGAGATTGTAGAGATTACTTATGGCTTGGGTTGTAGATTTGGGCAGAGGGTTGCCCACTGAGCTTGCTGCTTGGCTCCCAGGAAATGTCCAGGAGCCAAGCAGCAGACTCGGAGAACAAACCTCTGCCTAAAAAAAGAGGGATTGTTTCCTTATTCCTTACTTGAGACACTTCTTCATGGTCTCCTCATATGCAAGGTTTTTCTCAGTGGTCATTCTGTGGACCTTCCCCTCCATGAAGGTTTACCTGTACTTACTGTAGTTTGGTATTTTTGGTGCCAGATGAAGCCCATGTTATTTTTCCACCTAAAAAGCAAAGTTGTTGCTTGAGAACTTTACTCTTTTGTTACAAGTAGTTTATTTGATTTTTTGCTATATATTTATTGCCAATTTATATTGCTGACCTGTTTTATTTATTTGCACTATTCCCCAGTGCTTCTTTTAATATAATTTTACATTGTTTTTCTATTGATAGAAAACTTCCTAACATTTACTGTAAACTGCCTTTCTCTAATTTAGAGCCATTATTCCAGGTCTTGACTTCTCAAATAGAGAATAAGGCTTGGCATTCTGGTACGTAACTTTTCAAGTGCTTAGATAACTTTACCATGTTTCTTTCCAGTTGCCTTTTTTCAAGATTAAACACTCTTTGTTCTATATAGGAGAGTGTTGAATCTGATAATGCTCATTATCATTTGGATCTGTTTCAATTTGTCTGAACCCTCCTTGAAATGTAGTGATATAGACAGATGGGTGGAAATAGTCTGATCAGTACAGACTAGGATGAATATATTGTTTCCATGATAAAATATCAGGATTTTAATGATGCAGCCTAAAATTGTGTTTGTCTTTCCTGTAACCATGTTATCCTGCTGATTGACATTCAGCTTGTGATCAGCTATAAATTCTTTCATATATAGCGTTACCAAGAAAAAATATCCCCCATTGTATACTTGCATTTTTATTCATTTTTCCAAATTGAAGTGACTGTTCTTTGCAGAAATATTTCTTAGGTATATGTTACTGCATATACTTGAGACACTGGGAAAAGAAAGTTATAAAAGGTTTTGAAGAATCTCCATATCAGTGGTGAAGATTTCAGTCTAGAACATTAACATTTTATGCAAAATAGAAAAGCTTGTGAACTCTGCCAAGGAGGAGATGAAGAGATTACAAATTGATATCCTAGGGATAAATGAGATGTGTTGGAAAAGATCTGGATAACTTGATACAATAATTGAAGGAATATTTTACTTTAGAATTGGTATTACATTGGAGGTCCAGTAATGATCCTGGGAAAATCCGAGGATAGGTAATAATTTTATACCCAAATATTATAATTTTATAACTATCTGTACTAACATCCATATTTATGATTCTACGGCACATAAGAGAGCATGCCTCAGTTGGCAAAATAATATGAAGTAATCATCTTAATAGGCCATTTCAGTGGGAAAAATAATTATGAAGATCTGATAATTTAATATGGCCTATGTATTAGGTATGAATCTGGTTATATTTTGGTACAGTTAGTGAAGCAGTATACTGTTATCAATACTGGTATATATGAATATCTAAGAGTTTATATACTTGAGAATCATCTGCAAATGCACAAAAACATAAAAGATTTAAGGTGAAAAAACATCTAGGAACAGATAAAGATTCTAGTAACAAACTAATAATGGCTGAAATGAGTGATGATTGAAAATCTTCAAGCATATACAGAAAAGTACAGTGGTAGAAAATTATTCAGTAGTAACTGAAATGAGAGATTGAAAATCATCAAAAATAAATAGATTAATATGAATAAGCTATTATCATGGATGTTATTACTAAAATATAGGTATTAACAAGACTAACAACTATGATGCAAAAGAAAACTGGGAAATGATTAGAACAGACAGACATATAGATAAGATAGATATAGATATATAGATGTGTGTGTATATGTATATGTATATTCTCAGATAAAAAGAAGAAATGGATGACAAATGCAATTTTAGAGGTAATAGAATGCCATAAAAATAAAAACCTAAATAAGAAAAAATACAAATAAATGGATCATAAGATCAGGAAAGGAATTCAACTCCAAGTTACAAGGGCACTGAAACAACTGACTTATAACTGGCTCTCACACTTAAAACTGTCACAGTATCCCTGTGGTCATGTGACTTTGATTTAGGAACTTGGCTACTTTTGTACATTGATATTGTTACAATATCCCATTTGTGACATTCCCAGCTGGCATCACATAACCAATTTGTGGTTGTAAATTAAGGACTACCTGATTGAATAATGCATATGCAGTATTATTATGAATTTCATTTATAAATAATAAATTATGCAGCTGCATTAACAATAATCCAGCCATGACTGAAATGATTAGTGGAGATAGTTTACCAGATTTACAAATGTTACTCAAATTATGTCAACCAAGTAAATTTTGTGGGATACATAGACAATTTCAAATAAATAAAATATATGTACCGGTAGTAGTTATGTCAATGTAAATACTTGGGCTGTGTGATATCGGATCATATCATGGAAATAAGAAATAGAATTAAATGGGCAAGAGTAGCTTTTTGAAAAATAAACTTGTTTGTTTTTAGCAGTTAAGTCTGAAACTTCTGTAGCAGATTATGTACTATTGCATCTTTTGCATGAAGAAGATGCACAGACAATGACTCAAATTACAACTAGAAAAATAAAAGCCTCCCCCCCCTCTCTCTCCTTCTCCCTCTCCC
>JANHFL010002086.1:71558-82602 GCA_032468155.1 Oxyrhabdium leporinum | reverse complement strand
TCTCTCCCTTTCTCCCTCCCTCCCTAATACTTGATTCCAAAATGATGATGCAGCAATTCAAAATGGAAGTGAGTGGGTACTGTTTTGCAACATTTTAGAATCCAAAGTGTCTGTTTTGCTCTGAAGGATTTATTTGAGGCACATAGTTGTTGTCATAAATACATTTTATATATGGATCATTTAAAAATGATATTGCATGCACCATATATAACTATTATAATACAAATTATACTATTAACACAGTTATTTATAGCAAATGCATTCATAAATAAAACTGAAAACAAGTTTTGGTTATATGGAGGCTAATGTGATGTCAGAGTTAACTTAAGAAATACAGTTCCCAATACAGGTAGTCCTTGATTTAAAACAGTTCGTTTACTGACCTTTCAAAGTTATAGCGGCAGTGAAGAAAAGTGACTTATAACTGTTTTTCACAGTTACAACCTTTGCAGCAATCCTATTATTACATGATCAAAATTCAGACGCTTAGCGACTGGTTCATATTTATGATGGTTGCAGAGTCCCAGGGTCATGTAATTCCCTTTTGTGACCTTCTGACAAGCAAAGTCAATGGGGAAGCCAGATTCACTTAACAACTGTGTGACTAACTTAACTGCAGTGATTCACTTAACAACTGTGGCAAGAAAGGTCATAAAATGGGGCAAAACTCACTTAAAAAATGTCTCAGTTAACAGAAATTTTGGGCTCAATTGTCGTAAGTCAAGGACTACCTTATTCTAGAGGCAGTGTATAATTTGTAATAAGAAGGAGCACATAAATTTAAGTATGCCTTCTCATTGTTCTCAGTTTGGGATGACTTTTTCCCTTAGTGTTGATATTGGCATTGTATGTTTACCAAGGTAACACCTGAATATTTATTCTTGTGATATGTTTGGTTGATTATAAAATATAAAATATAAAATGTTTTTTCTTTATGTGTTTCATACTATAAAATTGTTATTTTATTTCTTGGCTATGGTGTTCTTAAAATGTGTACCTAAAAGTGTATTTTTACCTTCCTGGTTAGCTCTGGTTTTTATATACAGTACTTTACATTTTTTCTGTATTCATTTGTCTTATGGTTAATATTCATATTGATCTGTATAATTTTGCTTTTAATATGAATTTATAGAGATGAGGAATTATATGCCACCCAGATGGCTTTAATTAGAACAGTTTGTAAACATTGTGAATAAATAAATGGATCGTACAGAATATCTACTTTGGAAGATCATCTAAATATCAAGCAATATTTTTTTTAGATAGTGCTCTTCAGGGACTGCAAAGATTTATAAAAAGTTCATAATTGTTCTCACGTATTCCTAAATTCTAAGTAATATCAATAAAGGTGTGTAACCAGTCCTTTCTCCCTGCATTCATACGTTTTACTGCATTCATACGTTTTACCCCTTCCTTTCCCTGGTCTTTTTATGAGAGTTGAAGGAAACTTTTTCTCACTGAATACAAATACTCATTTTATCTGGTCTGGAACTTGATAAAGTGTAGTAGGCTATATTGTAGTTCAATACAAATATAAGTATCAATTTATTTTTTTGTTCAAAATTTGCTCAGGAAATGTTGGAGAAGATGGGATATGTGGAGGTTTGACCCAGAATCACCCTATATTCTGTTTAAGTTTAGCATTCATATATTCATTAAAATGCATCTGTAACCTACTGATTTATTGATATTTTAGTAAGAATTACTGAAAACTGAGTTAGACTGTGCTGACACCTATATTCATTCTCCTATTTTACAACTGTCATTTTGGCTGCTCTTTTATTTATATCCAAGCAGTTGAAGAATACTGAATATGCTTCAGCATTTTGTCTTAGCAATTTTAATACTTTTCTTCTATCAACCAGTAATTTTTGGAAATTAAGTTGCAATAATTACCATCATCAATTTTATTCTGTGGTTGAATTTATAAAGCAGAATATATATTTTTTCCAGAGTAAAGTTATTCTAATAATGTGCTAGCAAATTTTCAAAGTAAAAATTGGGAATTTTTCTATTTTTCTCTCCTAACTTTCATAGGGAACTTTTCCACATGGAATTGACATTGTGACTACAGCTGATTATTTTGCTGTTGGTAACAGAGCTAATTGTTTTCTCAATATAAGGTAAGAATACTATAAATTTAAAGCAAAGAAGAAACATGACACTATTATTCTTTAAAATTTATTTTCATACTTCTATCTGTAACTATATTAATAATACTGGGAGAAGATCAGCATGGTTCTACAGTATTCTTTGTTGAAAGAACTAAAACATGCTGGCATTTTATTTTTTTTAGAACAATCTAATTACAGGAAATTTCAGAGCCCACAGAATTTGATTGAGAACAAAGACTTAAGAGGCAGGATTTTATGGTAGTGAGATGATAAGGTAATGACTTATCTATGGAATGGAATGGAATGAAATGAAATGGAATAGAACTGGAAGGGACCTTTGTGGTCTTCTAGTCCAGCCCCCTGCTCAGCCCCCCTATACCATTTCAGATAAGTGACTGTCTGGTCTTTCCTTAAAAACCTCCAGTGATGGAGCACCCATAATTTCTGAAGGCAAACTGTTCCACTAGTTAATTGTCTTTACTGTTAGGACGTTTCTCCTTAATTCCAGGTTGCTTCTCTCTTTGATTAGTTTCCAACCATTGTTTCTTGTCCTGCCCTCTGGTTAACATAGAAGTTTGTGATAACCAAAGACTCAGGATCCATTGGGTCTTAAAACACCAAAAATGTCCTTTAAAACTCACTGCTCAAAGCAACACTTCAGACGTCATGTAGAAACCCTTGGACTATCATTCTGCATTTCTAAGGGGATGCAGCGCTTGGAGATTTCAAGCTGTAGTCCTTAAGGTTCTTAAGGTATTCTGACAGAGCTCAGATCTGCCTGTAAGATTCATTATGAGTATGTGTCCTTATCTAGCTTTTCTCACTTTTTAAATTGGGTTAAGATAGAACGCAGCTCTTAGTTTCAACTGTTTCCACAGTTAGTTTAATTCTTTTTGGAAAAAATTACACTGTTACATATAATTTTTCTGACTTAGGGCATTCAAAACTATAATATACTCTGAAACAATTTAGCCATAGTCTGACCAATTCAGTCTATATCAGCCCCAAACCAAAATGTTTCCTGATCATCAGTTTGAATTCTCAAACCCGTGAAACAAAATCCATGTAGCCTCTAGTTCATATGAGTGAACTAATGGGAAGGTGAAAGGTACTGGTCAAAGATTTAAAAGCAATTGTTTGGTGGGAAGGCCCATGCCCAAGAAAGGAGGCCTCCAGGAAAGAAAATATCTCTGTTCTGACTAGGTGACACATTCTTCATCAATGTAGTCTGACCTCCTGGCTTTGTAGGGCAGAATATGAACTCCTACTTTAGGGAGAAAGTATCTTCATATATTAAAAAGTTGAAGTGTGCTTTCTTATTTCTGTTACTACATAGGTCCTAAGTTACAATATTTCTGATCCTTTAATCTGTAAGTATTAACACGTCTCTATGGTACTCCACCCTTCTTTCCTACACCTTCTTCCTACACACAGCCAGTTTCTCAACTCTTCTTTCCATGGCTCAAGAATAACAAGACAATGCCAGTAGGGTGGAGACAGTTCTTTCCAGTTTTTCTTAAACAGCTGGTTAAAAAATGATGATAATTATGGGTCTTTTATGACCTGAAATACAACCGTTCCATTTTCTGCAAAAGGTGATGATCAAAGATTTGATGGTAACCCTCATGATTCTTAGGAAATATTGACTGACAGGCTTGGCTTTCTGAAGGAATGACAAATTATTTTAGAATTGCTTTTTAAATGATGCACATAAATGAAAGGATTTATCTCAGTGGTAGGGTTTTTTATTGAGGAATGTCTTGGCTTTTTTTTTTTTTACTCTGTTCTCTCCCAGTCCTTCTCAATTCAGTCCTTTGAAGGGAATAGAGAAATTTCTGATTTTCTAAAGCATCTGTTTTAAGGATTTTAGACGTTTGTTTTAACTGCTGTAATTCTAATGAATAACAATAAGGAAAAGATATTATAATAATTAATGTTCTTCACAATTATGCATTTAAGCTGGATTTGAATGCTCATAATAATTGCTCCTAAATATTTAATACTTCCTAGATAACATTGCATACCTTAGCATCCTACAACTTAAAACCCTGTAAGTTCTTGAAGCTGCTTCCGGGATTTTGTCAATAGGAGAAAAATTATCCAACTTTATTTTTAAACCTGCTACTGCATGGCCTTTAGCTAATCAAATTACGATTGAGATACATACTCTGAATTTTAAGACAATATGAATTTGTTATCTGTAATACTTGATTACAAAATGTTTTGTTTTCTATTATTTTGAAAATTATTGTTATCTATAGTAGAATTCAACAAAATTGCTTAGAGAGGACACTCTTTGAAAAATATGGATGTCTAATGTCTTTATTTGACCTGGTAAATATAATTGATTTAATTATAGAGATGAATCTGTGTCTTACTGTGATAGTAGTATATTCTCTTGTGAATCACAAGTCCTCCTTAAATATTGGAAGTACAATAGATGGCTATTACCCTCCAGATCCATGCTTATGAGTTTCCAGAGTTCAGCATATAAAGCAAATGCAGTACCATATGGCGCTTTTTATATTCTAATGAAAAAATATAGAAAAAAATATTTTTTTTTAAATTGATGGTATAGAAATCTTTGACAGAACTATTAGGAAAACAATTTCTTTGCTGTAGATAAGAATATGGCCCCTACATTACATGGAACAAATTTTGAGTAATCTTCCTGTGATTTTTATGTATTTCTTCAATCTCCTCAGTGTATATGTTGCTGGGTTTCCTGAGTATACACAGCCAATGATCGATCATCTTATTAACATGAAGATCAACCACTGGGATAGGTATGTTTACTAGTGCTAATTTGTAATAATCTGATCATAAAAAACAATCCTTTTCTAAAATGTGTTAGTAATGGGTTTTTTTTCTTTGATCTGGAAATTCATTGATCTGGAAATTCATTTTTCTACAAATTGTTAACACTAGTTAATTCACTTTTGAAGATTATGATGTCATTCAAATCAAGTTTGGTAATGAAATGAATTAATGCCAATATTTTCCTTTTGGAGATTGAATTAATAATGGTGAGTCCTTAGCTGATATGCTCACTATTATTTCATTTTTATTTTTGTGCCTTCACATCCTTATTGATTTCTGGGGGTAGCTTGGACTAATCTCTGCAGTCTTCTTGGCAAGGCTTTTTGGAAATAGTTTGCCATTGTCTCCTTCCTAGGATTGACAAAGAATCACTGGCCCAAGTCACCCAGTTGGCTTTGGGCCTCAGGCAGGACTAGAATTCAGTTTCTAATATCCAGCCTTGTGCTTAACCACTAAGCAAAGGCAGTCAGATAACTAGAGCAGGAAGAAATAGAAAAGACGGTACGAAGTGAACACTAGCTTACACTCTGATAAATGAATGGCAACAGTATTATGAAAGTACATATAGACTCAACATTTCAAATGTGCTCACCACTCCAAAAAGGAACTCTTGGTTCATTCTGATTTTTTTTCTGGAACACAGTGAACTGGACATTCTGAGGGTTTGGGGTTTCTGGAAGTGACTATTCCAGAAAAGAAAGCAAGGAGCAATGTTACGGACCATAGCTTCTACGAAAAAAGTAGTGGATCTCTATTTTAGTAGCTTCAGCTTCATTGATAAAAAACTGTTATGGAAGTCCAACAGTAGTTGTATTTAATGAGTTTTTTTCTAACTAACACTGTGTATTTCCACATTTGTATTTTTAAGTACTTGTGCATGAGAGAGTATATATATATATTTTGGTTCTCCTCTTTCTTCCTAAATTTTTAGTGTTATTCGGGCGCTTTCAGCTGAAGCTCTGCATAATCTCACTCCATTGGCTCCTGAATATATAACCAGGGAAGGTGAGTACAAACACTCTTGCATTCAAAAGTGCCTGGAATGAGTGTAATAAGAAGTCAACACTTAATATTACATTGCACACTTACAAACTATATAAGCTCCTTGATCAAAATATTTATTTAGCAGTATATATATTTATATGTGTATCTATGTCTAAATAACTTGCATCACCAGACATTGATCCAGTTAGGTGAATATGAGATTGCAACCTGTCTGGTTCATAGAGTAGTTCCAATTCTCAAAATCTTATTACTGACAAAATCTATAGCTGTATAAAGCCATAGTTTTAAATGTAATTTTTGTATATTTTATTTCAACTTATATTAGAGAGATTGTTATACTGTGTAAATGCTGAGATTTGTTCCAAGCCTTCTTTTGCTTAACATGTGACAGACTTTCCGGTTGTCTTTATTATGCTTATTATTTTCTGTAACACCTTCCTATGTATTTTAAATTAATTAACAATTATGAATAGAAACCAGCAACAACGAATGTGATGACTATTATTTTAACAAGGTTTTGTACTTCGCACAGCAATGTAAGTTCATGTAGCAAGCGCAAAGCGGACATAGGTGCATGTTACTTTTGCCCTAATCTTACAGTTAGGAATTAGCTGGCTTATTAAAAATATCAGCCCACATGGAGGCTGCTATAAAAGGAAATAGTCCCAGGCTAGGAATTATTAGAAAGATTATTTTTTAAAAAAACTGCTAATATTGTAGCACCCTTTTATAAATTTGGGGTGGGGTCACAGCTGGAACATTGTGAACAGTTCTTTGAGCTTAAAACATAGCAAATGGTAGAGAAAATAATAGCTAATATGAGTATAAGGAATGAAGCAAAGACTATGGTACTTGGGATTTATTTATTTATTTATTTATTTATTTATTTATTTATTTATTTATTTATTTTTATTTTTTTTTTGTTTAAAATAAAGATGTATAGAGAAGTTTGAATTACCCCTTTCCATTTACCCTGTTGGAATTTGGAGTGATCCATTGAAGCTTAATGCATTAACAAGAAATATTGTGGAATATGATGCCATCAGTTATGATGATAGTTACCAACTTAAATGGGTTTAAAAGCAGTCTGACACTAGTCTTGATGTTGCTGTATTGGTGGGAGATAGCTCTTGACATCTTGTCCATTGTTGCAAGTTTCCTAAATGCACAAAATGCTAAAATAGACCCTTTCCTAATCCAGAAGGCTTATCTTATGTCTGTAGAGATTCTTCAGTCATCCAGATCATGGTTGTCTCAAAGGTGCTTTTTTTTCCAAAAGGCAACTGGACTTGCCTTTTTGTTTCTCATCCAAGAAGCTTCTTCAGTTCTGACTGAATAGTGGGCTGAAGAAGCTTCTCCGATGAGAAGCGAAACGTCTTCAAGGGAAAACAAAGTCCAGTTGCCTTTTGAAGAAAACATCTTTGGAACTTACATTCTTACGTTCGTAGTCTCTGAGGCTTCTTTGCCCTTTTGAAAATATATATTTTTGAAAACACGTTCTCTCTAGAAAATCTCTGTATAGAAGAGATTGTTGTGTAATAATTTAACTTACCACTTTTCATATTATGTGTCTTACAGTTTTACCAAAGCTGCTGCCTTTAGCAGTTGGTATAGATCTCCATACTCGTCACGGAGCAATTCTAGCATGTGCTGAGATCACCCATGCTTTGAGTCTTCAAGCAGAAGAAAAGAAGAGGTAATAAGAACAATACTGTTTATTTAGATGTCCTTTTATCCTTAACTTATTTCACCATTTCACTATGTAAAAATCTTAACAAATGATAGTTGCATAAAGTACAATTTTCAAAGTATCATATAGAAATTCATATTTTCCTAGCTCCTATGTAAAGAAATTTTACAACTCAACCATACTTCATTCTGATTGTTTGATTACTGTGTATTACTTACTATTATCAGGGATTTCTTTTACTGTTGGGTTGGTATCATCCATCAGCTTTTTGTAGTTTACCTTTGTAGATCAGAAAAGGGGTCACTAAAATTGTCATATAACAGTGTTTAAATTATCTTATTTTCCCCCCATTAAGTACAGCATAATACCTTATGAATGCACTTGGTTTTTTAAATTATTTTGAATTATTTATTTCTCATATCCTGTTTTTAAATGTGATCTATCTATATTCATCAGATACAAAAACATGTGTTATTAATTTGAGGTATATGCTTAGTGTACTTTGACTGGGAGTATATGCCAGCATAGTTCACTTTTTTTTTCTTTACTTCTGACTTCTACTCATAGTGAAAAGCTATGGAGATTTTTTCCTATCAGTCTTTATAAAGGGACCAAGGCTTAGATATTCCAATAAGTTGATGGATATAATGAGCCTTAGTGGCGCAGTGGTTAGAGTGCAGTATTGAAGGCTACTTTTACTGACTGTCGGCTGCCTGCATTTGGCAGTTCAAATCTCACCAGGCTCAAGGTTGACTCAGCCTTCCAGCCTTCTGAGGTGGGTAAAATGAGGACCCAAATTGTTGGGGGCAATATGCTGACTCTAAACTGCTTAGAGAGGGCTGTAAAGCACTATGAAGCGGTATATAAGTCTAAGTGCTATTGCTATTGCTATAAGCTGCAAACCATTATCTGAATCTACTTTATAGTAGTTACTAGAGAACTAGAACATTTAATCATTTGTGAAATACTTTTTCCTGAGTTTTTTGGTATTATTTAAAACTTAAAGGATTAGAATTATGGATTGCTTTAGCATAAAACACATTATTACTTTTTTACCTAGGTAAGGCTAGGTGGATAGTTTGTTGCATTGAAAGGAATATGAGGGTAGGTGGAAGAAATTCATATTTCAGAATAGAAAGAGATTTTTGAAAGGGGCAGCAACTTGCTTGAAATCATGCTTCATTTAGTCTAATCTGTTGGTCTTCCACTCTTCATTGTGTATTGGATGAAGATTCCCCCCCCAACACACACACACACATATTCCATTGAGAAATATGGTGGGTTATTTGCATTACATAAGGTGTAAAATTACTAGAGAACTAGTTTTATACGTGATTAAGGACATCAGGCTACATTCAAGGAGACTACGAATTCAAGTCCCACTTTAGGAATTGAAGCCAGCTGGGTAACCATGGGCCATTTAATTTCTTGTCAGCCGTAGGGGGAAAGCAAAAGAAAACCACTTCCAGAAAGCTTGCCAAGAAAACTTTGGGGACTACAATACTCCAGTCACTGGGAATGAAGGCTGATTCCCCCAAACATATAGCAAACAAAAAATCCTTGGCTTCTGATTATTTATCCACACTTGTTATTGCAAAGATTTTGTGTTCAAATTTTCAAAATCTACCTATCTAACATTTTGGGGTGGGGGGGGCTCTCTCCCCGTGTGTGTGTGTGTGTTTGTATTTGGGTGTGAGCACTTGTTTTATATATTATTAAAAGCAAGTGTTAGAAAGGTGTCAGACATGAAACTATCAAGAAATAATGGTAGAATAAATTAACAACCCACAAAAATTGCTTTTGTCATAGCAATTAAAATTAAAAATACTGGAAAAGAAAATCTAATGTTTTATGGTGAAAAAGTATATTGATAATACAGGTAGTTCTTGACTTATAAAACTTTGCTTACTGACTGTTCAAAGTTACAACGGCATTGAAAAATGTGACTTATGACCATTTTTCAGTTGCAACCTTTGCAGCATCCCCATGATCAAGTGATCAAAATTCAGATGCTTGGCAAGTGGTTCACAGCACCAGTTCGCTGCTGTTTCCCAAGATCATATGTTCCCCTTTTGCGACCTTCTGACAAGCAAAGTCAGTGGGAAAACCAGATTCACTTAGCAACCGGAAGCACTTAGCACTTACTAACTTCTCAACTGCAGTGTTCCACTTAACAACTGTGGCAATAAAGGTCATAAAATGGGGCAAAATTCACTTAACAAATGTCTCAACATCAACAACACAAATTTGTGGGCTCAATTGTGGTGGTAAGTTGAGGACTATCTGTAGTAATAGCCATAGAATTTTCACAATATTTATATTTAATTAAGAATCAAATAGCTACAGAGGAAAAAATGCTATAAATATTTAATATCAAATAATACTGTATTGATTTAAAATGCTTTTAAACCTTATAGACTTATTTCATTTTATTTGGATGAAAAAACTTTGGAAGGACTTAAGCAGATTCATCTGGAGGTTAGTATATACCGTGTTTCTCAGAAAACACGACCCACCCCAATAATAAGCCCAACCCTACTTTTTGGGGGGTGGGCCTAATTTTTCCCCTACCCCGAAAATAAGCCCAGGATGGGCGGTGGGGGAACTGTCTGGCTGCAGCTGCAGCCCACTGGCCCCTTGGAGAAGCGTTCGCCAAAAAGCCTCCATTCCAAATGCTGAATTTTTGGAGGAGGAAAATGGGTAGGGGGGACTTTCCTACCTGCCATCCTTCCCTCAGTCCGTGCTGAGCTCCAGATGGACGCGCACAGATGGGCTCCAGATGGACATGCACGGCACCCCCAGGGCTCCCTTTTGCGTTCAGAGGCCTGCCGGAAGGCATCTGCAGCCTATAACAGAGGTCTGGATAAATCCGGAGCTCTATTATCAGCTGCAGAGGGCTTTCTGCAACTGATAACAGATTCTCTGTTAAAGGCTGCAGATGCCTTCTGGCAGGCCTCTGAAGGCCGGGGCAATGCGGTAAGCAGCTGCAGAAGAGGGGTCAGCAGCAGGGTCCTGCTGGGCGGGGCTGTTAATGCCACCACCACGAGGTGAGTGCGGCTGCAATTCGCGTCACAAAGAACGAAGTGAGGCAAGGTAGGGGGTGTGGAGCTGCCCCAAGCGCTCCGCACCAGCTTACGTAAAGACGCTTCAGCCAGGGCACCCATGCCAAGCCCCCCCCACCCCCCCAGGGCAGTGACATCCCTTCACTGACCTGCTTTCCAGGTCCATTCTCCGCTGCACGTCCAAGAGGTCTGTTGGACTACAGTAAGTTACTTGCGAGATCTTTTTTTTTTCATGAGAAGTTGGAAGGTCTGAACTACAGTGGGGGTTTTTTACCATAGTCCCACAGGCTTTTTGCATGCGCAGCAGAGAACGGACCTGGAAAGCAGGATGTCACTGCCCTGGGGGTGGGGTG
>JANHFL010002086.1:56603-71458 GCA_032468155.1 Oxyrhabdium leporinum | reverse complement strand
GGGGGTTTGGCATGGGTGGGGGGAAAATTAGGCACCCCTTGAAAAATGGGCCTAGCCATTTTTTCAGGGGGCAAAAGAAAATAAGACCCAGTCTTATTTTCTGAGAAACACGGGTATTGTATCTATGGAAATGTTATTTTTGCAGATGTATCTTTTAAATAGAAAGAAAATAATCTGTTTATTTAAATAATAGAAGCAATGTCTATAGCAATGGACTTAATTGGAAGCCATGCTACATTTATTATACTATCATTATTAAACTGATAATTTATCTCTTTTCTTTTGCCATGGCTAGAGAAAGAGGAAAAGATTCTTAGTTGGAAGGAAAGAGTTATTATTAAATTGATTCAGGAATACATTTTTTTACCCTCTTCCCCAAATCAACAAATGAACCACAGTTTGAAAAACACGGGGGTGGGGGGGGAATGAAAATTCTTAATGTAAAATCTATTCATTCTTTTACAGCTTCGTCATCGTCAGTTGTATAGGTAAGATAATTAGTGTCAAATAGACTGTTGCATTTTTGAGAATGAAATTTTGAGGAATAAATAAGCATGTTTCTGAAATGTGTAATCCATTTTGTGTACAAATGCATAGTTTTTGTGGTTAAATTCCTACTTTTATGTTGATTTTGCATGAACACGATAGAGAAGATTTTTTTTGCCAGGAATGGAGCAGGCTCATCTTAAAAGTCCATCTATGTTGCATACCTATTCTGTAAAGTATGTGGAAAAGTATATAAGGATATGCATAGACTTTATACTGTCAACTGTTTAAAAAGTAGACAGCCATCAGGTCAAGACATTTTGTCACCCTAGATGAGAAGAAAAAAATAACATGTAATCAACATAATCAGCATTCACTGACACACATAACATTGATTCATGAAATTACCAAGATGTTTCAGATAGTTGGGAAATTAAACTGATGTTCTCAGTCTGCAACATGTTGGCACTGTTTGCTTCTAGGACTTGCTCAAGCAAGAGAACATTCTTCCTTTTAACTACTGTTATCCAGCACAGAATATAGATTGTCTTGAGTGTACAATGTACACGATGAATTCTGCTTGCTGGGTTTTTTTTACCTTTTCTCCACCTGATCTACTAGCTTGCTGCTTCTTATGTCTTATTTGCTAGCTTGTTACCACTACTAAGAAATTATCCTGTATGGAAGTGTGCTTTTCTGGGCAGCAACACATTACTTGATGTTCAAAATACAGAACATGTCTTCTTTAAAAGGGACACACTATGTAGTTGCCTCCAAATACATGCTGCATGTATCCTGGGGGAAAAAAGAAGAAATGTCTGACAGAATTGCAAAAATAGCAAGTAGAGTCTATTAGAATTTTTCAACATTATTGGGCTAGTCTTGGATGAAGCTTACTATCTTTCCCAGTTTGAGATCCTGAACTCTCCATTTCCAAAAACTACTACGTTTGTTGCTATTATTCTCCAATGGGAAAATAAAGAATATGCCATATATGTTTGAACATGTCTTTGTAGGTTTGCCATCTTGTATAGTATTACAGACTTGGACAAGTGTAAATGTTTTTTTTTTCTTTTTCTGAGAGCAGTAACTACTTTAACTATGAATTATATTTAACATGCGACTTATTAGTTGTTCCATATTTATGCAGATTGTTTAAATTTGTATTATAATTTTGCAAAATTGCATTTGTTGGTTCATAAGGTGACTGATATTGAGTCCTTTAACAATAACAATATGCTCTTCAAAATAATGTGACTCCAGAATTATTGACTTGCAAGTATTTACACATTTTCAGGATGTAAATGTATACATTTATACATTTGAATAATATATAAAAGTTTAGTCTTTCCATCATTTTATAACAAACAGCTCCTTTGCATTTAATAGAACAGCATTGCTAAACAAGTTAAACCAGTTTAATGGAATATAATAAAGGTACAGTGCCATGAAGATTCCCATCTGAGAAGCATTTTCTTGGAATTTTAACAAAATAACACTAACCATGTGTCAGAAGATATCAGTAATCAAATTTTTGTGGCTGCATTAACTGATTTCTGGAATGAGAATTTCTGTTTCAGAAATAAGAAATGCTTTCCCAGAGGAGCAAATAATTACATTAGTCTGTGCTTGATTTCTGTTCACTATGTTAATAAGTGACTCTGGCAAAAGCTATATATCATAAAGAAAAAGCATTTTCCTTGGAAAATGTAGAGCACAAAACATTACATGATTTGTGAGATAAACTGAAGTAATATTTAATAAAATCCAGTAATAGTGATCTTGGTTGACTAGTTGAGTTAATGTAGATATATGTATTGGGTTCAGTAAAATCCTGCTGCCAATGCAAAATGGTGTGTTTCAGGCTATATTCAATTACCCCAAGGTAAAATAGTCAGGAGTCGTATAGTTTCTAAATTGGGAACTCCACAAAGTTCTAGTCCCATATAGTTTATTCTGAGTTCTAACATGCTGCCAAGTATAATAGCTTTGAAATAGCTGTGATAGGAAAAGAAGTGAAGAGGAATATTGCATTTAGTAACTGAGAATTTTGCCCTTTAATTAACATGAGAACATCACAGTTTAGTCACTAAAATCATAATAGCCTGGAGGATGAAGAGTAAGGTCTATACAAAACACCTTGAAATTGAAATTATTCAGATTTAAAATATTCCTAGCTTGAGTTCACAGTGCTTCTCAAATGATGAAACAGTTTGCGTTTATTTGAAAGGTTTTGTCAGTCTTGGAAGCCATAATTCTACAGGCCTCTACGGCTGCCACATGTCATACCTGGGAAATCAGGAGGGGGAAGTTTCTCATATGCTTAGAGGGGAGAATAGACACAACAAAATTATTTTCTGGAGAGTCAAGGACACATCAACCAGCACCTGGAAGAGGAGTACCAAGAGGAGAGCATAAGTTGGAGCTGAAAGAGGACATGTGACCTTTGAGCGGGAGGTGGATCCTTGAATTTCTTTGGGTGGGGAAAACCCTGGAGCTTCAGATTCAGGTTTTCCCCAGATGTGCCAAGATGGTTTCTCTAATAAATTCTTACTTGGATAGATTTGTGTCTGAGTGCTGAATGGACGAGTGGAACTTTGATGGAACCTTGACAGGTTTGCCCTTGAAATGAGGTATTTCAAGTCTGAAATGAGCCATGGCTTCAGACTTGAAGTAAATGACTTCAAAGTGGTATGAATTCAGAATGTTTTGTATAGCCTTGTTACAGAGATATTCTTATTTTACTATGTGCTGTACAGCGTGATTCTGCCTCAATGTTCACATGAAGTGCTGTGTAATGATCATATTTAAGGTTGAATTAATTAGCTATTGACTGTTTTATTATTTGGAAAACAGTAACAAAGACATCCTTTATATATATATATTACCAAAATTGATAAGCAGGTCATAATTTCTATTAAATACATTCCATTTATGTAAAGAGGTTTCCATCTGAAATCTTTCCATATGAAAATGGGGATGGGCACTGCAAATGCAATTACATTCTATTTCAAAGCAACTACGTTGCAGTACGGTATTGCTGTTCCTTTTAAAATCAGATGCAAAGTATAAAGACCCAGTACACAGATGTCTATTGAATCTGACACGCTGCACCTATAGTTTTCTATTTACTTGCAATATTTATCCCACTTTGTTGAAGAACAAAGTTGGATATTTGTTTTTTCCCAATGAGGAAACAGAGGTAGTTTTACAAATTACGTTTCAGATCTGCTGGCAGCCTCCAAACTTGGTTACACCATTTTCAGAGTCCAGAATAGGCTACCAAATTGAATGAAGGTAGTTAGTGCACTCCCCAGTTATAAGGTCATGAGATATAAAGATTTTAAAGAGTAACTTTCTCTTTCTTTTTCCCATTAGTGCAATACTAGTCTGTTTCATTTTTCATCTGCTACAGAAAATGCAGTCTTCACATAATCTTTCCATGCTCTATTTTCCCTTAATATTTACTGTCTTATTGAATTTAAGAATGCAAAAGAAGCCCGCTGGCTCAGATTAAAGATCTATCTATGCTAGGATTATGTTTCTTATATTGGCCAACCAGATATTTATGCAAATCCTGCAAGCGTGTATGTAAAGCCAGCTACCAACAGCCTTTTCCCATTGTTGTTCTCTTGTAACTGGAATTGAGAATCATGCTATCTCTGATTCTGGAGATACTGTTTAGTCACCATGACTAATAGTTATTGATACCTTATTTTCTATACATTTGTTTAATCTCTTTTAAAGCAGTTTAAAAATCTACATCTTGAGGCAGTGAATTCCAGAATTTCAAAATGCATAAATGCTACAGTATTTCAGCAAGTGTACTTTGTTTGATTTAGTTTGGTTACTAGTGAAATTCCTGATACAAATTTCATCACATAATTTTGAATTTAAGAAGAGAAAGAACAATACAACTATAATGATGCTGGCATTTTCTCATACATCTTTTTAGTATCTTTACTTCGGTTTTATATACTACCACTAGTATGGGAAAGGACCTTAAGCAATGGCATTTCAGAACCAGTGATTAAAACATGTAGGCTATACAAAAAGAAAGATTCAGGTTAAAATCCTTATTGAAGTTCTTACTAGCTGTTACTGAACCACTGTGGTTATCCAGCATACATTATGTCACAGATAGGTACCGTACTAGAACAAACATGCATATTTCTTTATGGATGGAATGCATGAATGCATGGATGGATGGATGGATGGAAGGGAGGGAGGGAGGAGATGGTCATTGTTTTTTCAAGAAAAGCTTTTAAGTGTCCAGTTACACTTCTAGTGTGAAAGCTTATGGAAGATCTCCCAGTTCTTGTTCCAGAAGCTGTCGGTGACTTCACACTAGAATTCCATCCTCTGCTTGGTAATTCTTGCTGCCACCAACTAACTTCCATAGGGAACCTCACTTGTCATCTTTCCTCCTAATCATAGGTTGAGGGTGTAGGTCTCTCACACCTTATGCTTGTCTTTTTGTCAATTCAAAGAGTCAAAATGTAAAAAAAAACAAAAACAAAATTACTGTATCCTCCTAGCTGTATGGCATAAAGACACATGACTAGAGGTTTGAGCCTGCAAAATACTGTATTGTAGTATAATCTCAATAGTTCCAGTAATCTAGTAGAGTTTGTTTCTTGTTCTGGTGAAGGTCAAGGGGGTGGAAGCTGGTCTGCTACAAATAATGAGGTTTCTGGCAGAAAACTTTGCACTGGAGAGATTATCAAATTATTATCACTGGAAGCTTTTATGGAAATGTGTTTGTATAGCTTCATAAATAAGCCTGACATGGGAACGAAAGATGCACATAATTCTTAAATTTATTTAAAAAAATAGGAACATTTAAACTTTAGCATAACACAGAAATTTAAAGCCCGTAGCACAAATTCCTGGCTAGAACATTTTTATCAATTACTACAAAAAAAGAAATCTTGAAATGATGTGATTTTTACTTCAAGTACTTGATCTCCTCCAATTTCTTGGGCTACTCCAGTAATTTGTCACAGATGGTAAGGCCCACTTTGTGCCAGCATTGATCCAGCGATTTCTGTTTTACTTTATTTTATTTATTATATTTATATGCTGCTCATCTCGCTCTACGAAGTGACTGGGCAGTTTTAAAGTTTTCTATCTCCAGCTGAACACATTAATGTGGTGTTTTATTTCTCTAATCCTTTGACAAGCAATTCAGGAGTAAAATGTGTGTCATAGCAGACAGAGTCTTAGCATGGCATCCTCCTCTTCATCCCTGTCACAGGTATTTTCAAATGTGATTTGATGCTCTGCCCAGCTTAAATGGATCAGTGCTGATGAGAAAAAGCATAAAGCTGAAACATCATACTATGTATATATAAATTGAATGTATATTAGTAAAAGGAAAAGGAGGATGCAAATGCAATAAGGCCCTTTTGGCATATTGCATGGTTTGTAGCTGTTGGAATACAGTACTGTACTTAAAAATTTGGGTAGTTCACATACGAACAAGAGATAATGAAATAAAATTTTAAAATTTAAAATTGAATTTGTTAAGGAAGTAAAAGATACTTTTCAAAAATAATACCATAGCAGTGTTATGGGATCCGCTTAATACTACAGATTTCATCTAATGCTTTCCATAGAGTAGTCCAAAAGTGTTGCCACAAAGCTGACTTTAAAAAGACTTTTTATAAACATGTAATGAAATGAGGGTAGAATTGGATTTGGCTGTTGGATAACTGAAGCCGCTTTTGCACATCAAATAACTTTATGAATGCAAATTTTAGCTTAATAAATTATGGTTTGCAGAACTATTCCCATTCCATGCAGCATGGTTAGGTTTTCCTCTTTCTGCAATTCACATATAAACTTAGTTTGGGATACATCTGAATTAAGATCTGGGTTTGAAAACTAACTCCTACATCTGACATATATGTAAGCTCTTAACCACAGATTGCAGTTAATGGGAAGCAACAGTGAAGATTCAAATTCTGACTTGTTTTACTACTCATGCAAAGAAAGGAGTAAAGTTACTGGAGAAGTGTTTGGGGGTACTTGCCGTGTATGCATATCCTTCTTATTAAGCTTTGATGCACTGAATCTTGACAAAACAGGCAGATTTATATTCATGTATCAATATCAATCAACCCTTTTTCTGTCATGTCAGTGCAAAATGCTGGCAGTGATGTTGTTTCTTAAATTGGTATTTTTTTTTCTTCCTTTTCCAGAGGTTTAGGTGGAGAACTAATGAGACCAGCTGGTATGTTACTTGACATTCTATTTACAAATATAATTTGGAAAGAAATATTACATTTTAAGATTATATAATATAAACTTGGCTAGTCTTCTGATTCACTGAATATTTTGCCAACCTTTCTTTGATTTCAATAGCTTTCTCTTAAAGTAGACCTCAGCCATTCTCCCTAATCTAAAATTCTTGTACCAAAATATGATTCATGATTCAGAAAATGTAGAATAAAATATAATCAAATCCCAGATTTCTTTTTTTCTTTTTTCATATTCCTGTTTTTAAATCCATAGCAGAAAATAATGTAGTTGCAATAACCAATTTTCTTGCCAGTTTGATGTCAAAATCAATTACTTCCCCCTGAACACTTTTTTAAGGGGCTAGTTCATGTGTGTATGGTGGGATTCCCAAAAAAGGAACTCAGTGCATGCAGGAACTCTTCCCTGCCCTCAAGTGAAGAAATACTTGGGTATTAGAAAATATGAGCTTTTGTTGGGATTTCTACATGCCACATCTATATATTAACATGTAAAGAGTAATTCTTGGTATGAATAGTAAATAATAGTCTTCCTCAACTGATGCCTTGCAGATCTGCTGGCCTACAATTATATAGACAAATTTGCCATTGTGCTGCCTTTGGAGTGATTTACCCAGCATATTTGAGGTCATCAAATTAATTATTTACTTCCTCAAAAGTCTACCCTTGTAATAGAATATTTTTGTAATGTCCTTTGTGCTGCTAAGAATTATTTATAACTATAGAAATTTATATACCACTTAATCACTGGACTCTTAAGACATTTTACACTTATAAAAACAAAAAACTGCAATTTACATAATAAAATCTGTTTTAGTAAAAAAAGAAGTGCTTAATGAGAAAAGGAGAGAGGGTGTCTTGATCTCAAAAACCAAACAATTCCAGAATGAGGATATGCTACTGAGAACATTTTTATGGATTCATAAGATGCCTGGAAAACCATCTTGATAGATCTGTCCTAGTGCTCAGTAGGGGCCATGAACTTTAAGTCTGATATGATCCACCCTCTAATCACAATCCAACCAGATTTAATGTGTGCAGCCCATGTGACTTGGGACCATGGTGACTACGACAAGCCTATGGTTCTGTGTTATCTTGATGTTATCTTACATAACATCTGTGAATTCCCAGACATCCCCATAATGCAAAATTTAAAGGAATCCATCGTCAACACAAGCTCCAATTTGTTCACCTACAAAACAACAGAACGGGCCATCATCAAATTATCACAGAACAAATACGAGCACCATCAAATTCTCGTGGAATTTCATTGTACCCCTCATCTCCTACCTTGGTGTTGAAGATACTATTATCAGATCGAGAAACACCTCCATTCTCTCCCAGCTATATATTGGTGATACATACCAGGTCCACATTCTCCTCCAAAATGAAATTACAAAAAGTCATCTTTATTACAAATAGGCCTGGCATTCAACATTTATCTCACTAGAGGCCCCTGGCATAAAGTCCTTCAGTGATCCAGGACTCAGAACCTGGTACTGAAGGTGAAGTTTCAATGAGGAATACAATTTCCTACTGCCCGTCCTCCGAAGCAGTATTTTTTTCCTGTCATATCTCCCTCTGCTGACAGATTTGCCATATGGTGCTATTTACTGTGTAATAATAATGGTATGACTTCATGAACCATGACCCCGTGTAAAAAGGTTTATGAATGCCTTTTAATTCAGCGAATGGAGCTCTGATTGCTTCCCCCCCCTTCTTGTTTTCTAGTCTGCTCTTTGATTGAAAAGTTGTCACTTTCAAAAATGCCTTTTAGAAAAGATCCCATAATTGGTAGGTGATTTTTGTTATCTTGTAGAGTTACCATGTCTGTTTGTTGATGATTATAATTTTAGCAAATAAATCGTATTATTCACTTAGCAAGAATATAAACATGTAAATTCCTTTATTTTCTACTGTCACAAGATTTAATTCAGAGTGGTTCAATATATTTCTTATCTTTTTTTTCCTCCTGTCATCTTGATGCCATGACCTTATTTGCTATATTTAGCCTCATTCATCACAGTAATGTCAGAATGTCAATAGGTGGAAGTCAAGGCTATTGATGCCAATTAGAGATGTTATAGAACAATGGCAATTCCAGGAAAATATGGAATAGCAGTTGCTTTTTTATATCTCGTATACCTGCTATTCTGGTGCATTTTTATGTGGGTATTTTATTTATGGAACATCTTTTAAAAATATAGTGGCAAAAAGAAATTGAAACAAATTTCAGTTGGAATGTGAACCTGTAAGGATTTGTAAAAAGATGTAGATGTGCTAAAAAGCAATGCAACCAATATACTAGCAAGTATTTTTTCTTTATCTTCAGAGGACTGGCAGTGGCTGATAAATGATAGTTTACAAAGCCTTCATCTTATTTCAAGCAATTCAAGACAGCAAGTAAAAGTACAGTAATTTTATCTGTATTGATCTTAAAAGGTCTAAATATAATGTTTTGCTTGTTGCTATATTACAGTTTAAATTTCTAGGGTTTCTAAAACCAAGCAGAGAGTACATCTCCCCCACTCCCCTCATGTTCATGTTATCATATTTCTGGTGCTAGGCAGCTGGCCTACATTTACAATGTCCCATGGTCATGTGTCCGTGGTTTATGTCATTTTTGCCAACAACTGGCCTTTAACTCTGGTTTTCGGCAAAAATGCCCCATAGAGTACGAGTTTGCTTAATGATCATGGTATTCACTTCATGACCCTAGATTCATTTAACAATCACCGTGATTTGCTTAATGACCACTGCAAACATATGTTCTAAAATCGTCAGTCACATAGATGAGCCTTTACAACCATCACAGTTTATAACTGATGGGCAGGCTCCATTATGGTTGCAAGTCAAGGACTGCCTGTATAACATATCAACCTGAGATAAATCAGATTGATAGTTGATATAACAGCAAATACTTTATTACAGTCAGCTATCCAAATGCTGTACATTTGTATAACAAAAGTACTGATTAAATAACAAAAAATGATGTTTTATTTAGGCTATAACTAGAGCGTACTGAAATGTAGTTCAATTTAGTATTACCTCTTCAGAGCCACGATTAGAGCAATACTAAACTAACTGCAATATCTTCCCATCCTACTACTAAATGGAGGTTTTAGTTCAGGATAATTTGTAATGTAGCATTGTTTGACCAGCCTGCTTGCTTCTGGCTGGAACAATTGAACATAGGAGGATATTGCTCAAGTGTGTGAAATCTCAGATGAACGGGTTTTCTGACATAGTCATAATAATTGCACAAATAGACATTAAATACGTTACCATAGGACTTTTACAGACAACCTATCAGGTGTCTCTACAATAGAATTCTTTCAGAGTGCATTTGAAAGAGAAGTAATTATATTTTTGTGGTTTTGCTTTTGTTTTAGGAGTCAGCAGTGTCTGCATTAGCTGCTTTATGTAATGAATATTACTGCAATGAAGAGGGAGGAGCAAATCCAGCTGAGCAAGGTAATGATTCACCCAATTCACTTCTATTTTTTATTTAAGGATAACTTATGGTATCTTGCTTACTAAATTAAAAAAAAAGAGAAGAAAAGAACGTAGCACAAGCCAAACTAGCCTGAACTAAATTTCATATAGAACAAACTTTTGTACGGCCAATTACCCATGTTTTCTCTAACATATTATTTTGTTTAATTTTTAATTAACTTGTTTGTGTTTTCATTAAATTAAAATTTTTCCTTGTTTCATAGGCTTTGTGAATGCTGTGCTGCTCCACTGTGCTGCTGTTTTTTTTCTTTATCTACTTGTATGGCATCTCAACCATAGTGTAATTTTAGGTATCTTAAACAAAGGGGTTAAAACATCAAAGAAATAACTGGTAAAAACAAGCAGAAACAGAAACACCAAAAATATATGGTACATACCGAGGATGATAACAGTACAAACATACCACACTAAAGCTACTTATAGCAGACAGACTATCTGTTGTGCCATGGCATGGTAAAAGAGCCAACCTTTCAATGGCTCTCTGGAAACCCAGCAGGATGAAAACCTAGTATTTTCCCCAAAGGAATTGTTTTTTTAATTTTATGTAAAATATATATATATATATTAAAAAAAATATTCTTGGAATTTTTTTCCTGACAATGTTTTTTTAAGCATGCTTTCCTCATTTTCAGAGTATCCACTAGCAATGCTTCGCAACATATCTTGCAGTGAAGATATGCTGAATGGCTTGAAGTTATAGAATGATGTCACTGAAGGAAAATTGACTCGTGCCATTTTGTGGAGCTTATTCTAATGCTTTGCTGTCAAAACATTGTCATAATAAAACTTTTGAAGGTTTCTGGATATAAGAAATATTAGTAATGCATTATATACTAAATATTACATAAACAATTTTCAATTGCTTGTTTAATCATCACCGTCCCTCAAGAATAATCAGTAGTTATTTTAATGCTGTAAAACATTGTTTCTGGAGTTTTAATTACTCAGACTGTGAGTGTTATGTTTTCCAGATTTGCTGGTGCAATACATTTCAGGCCTTCAAAGCCATGAAGAAATGATTCTCTGTGGTTTTTCACTAGCCTTGGGTGCCCTTCCGAAGTTCCTTCTAAAAGGCAAACTCCAGGAGGTGAGAGCTAAGGTGCAGGGTAGAATGTTTTATAACAGTTTTCAAGTATTTTAAAAACAGTATTTTAATGATTCGTGATTGCTTTGTTAAACATGAAATAGGTTTATATTGCCAATGTTTGATTTCTATAACCAGATTTCTGCTACTTTTCATTTGGTCTCCATTGTCAGTTAAGACTAATGATGAAATCTCAATTACCTCATATTTATATCTGGATATCGGGAAGTGACTTATTCATTTATTGGATGTCTGCCTAATTTGGGAAGCTTACAATTTGAAGAAACACAAAAGCTACTGAAAGGCATTGTTTTGTGAAAGAGATCAAAAGTGTGAATAATCTGCTGGATCTCATGGATTGAGCAGAGATAATTAGAGACAGATGGACTTGCAAGTTAATAGTTCTGTGCCATGAAGGGCTTTAGAGAGGATAAACAGAGCTTTGAATTGTCCCAGAAGCTTATAGAGAGCCAGGGCTATTTGTGAAACAACTATGTGGCGGGGGGCTATTATGAAATCTCATCCATAGTTGCTCATGCCACTGCATTCTGGCTTAGTTGCACCTTCTAGGTGGTTTTCAAGATAGTCCCATGTGTTCATAGTTGAGGGGTGGGTGGGTGAGAGAGAGTGAGTGAGTGAGTGAGTGTCTAGGACATCAGAGACCATGAGTGGGCTCAGTTAGCAGATAAGATGATTTGTGCAAAGGCTTCCCTGCCATGGCTGCCAACTGCTCTTCCAGCAGGTGCTGAGAACCCAAGTTCAAGCTTGCCTAGGGTGCATAGGACTTTTGGCAGGACCAACCTGGTCCTGCCAAAAGTCATCTGTAAATGTAATCAGCACTATCTGAGTGCTATATCTCAGTCTGTAATCCAACTGGAAGGTGTCCAAATAATACGTTATCATCCAGACTCTTCTATAGTTGCAAAGTCACTGTAGATAATCTCACTCCCAAAAAAGGGAATGTAGGACAGTAAAGAGTTTACTCTTTTGTATCTAGGAAAGATTTGCTGAGAAATCACAATTTCTCTAAGAACTGAATCTCCCTCAAGAAATGCTTAGAGAAGTATTCGACCAGATTTACTTGTTTATTTTCAGAGGCACTCTAGGCATCTTTTTTTCTGGGAATCTCTATGGGGTTTGCTTACAGAGAGGCTGCCAAAGTGCAATTTGATCCCCTGCCACCGTCCCGGCATCCTATTCCAGTAAGTTAAGAGGGCCTCAGGTGAACCATGCATCAGAGCCTCATAAATATCATCAAAATCTTATTGAAACCCAACAGGTTCTATTGGGAATCTTGACAGAGTTAATCAAATAAGTTCTTCTTCCTGCAGTGAAGGATCACTAAGATGAATAGAAAGTAATCTGGCCATGCAAAAGATTGATGGTTTTGTTTTTTTATTTCCGTAAATAAAATAGTCTCCCTAGCCCCTCCCAAAACAAAGAGTCTGAGTTCATATAATAATCTTTCCAGTTAATTGATCAGGACTTTGGGATGCATTCTAGTCCTCCCTTGCTCTTTCCGTGAATGACTTGTGTGGTAGGTTATATGCACAAGTGCTACTAATCCGTCTTTTGCAATGTGCTGCGGAGCTCCACGAAACTTCATGGAGATACAGAACTGCAGTGGGACAGGTTTAGGCTTGTCTTGTCACCCTTGTAAATGAAAACCAGCCTTGATATCTGACTGAATGTAATGCACATCTCTAATAAACCACATGAAAAGTCTGCTTTGTAATGTGCAAAACTACTACATATTTTCATCACCATCTCCCACTTTATTGTAACTGCTTCATCTCCATTATTCTGCCTAATGCTTTATGAGAAACATAGTCTAGTACTGGTTAAGTGTTTGTATTTTCTTTTATTCTTCGAGGTTTTAGACGCTTTGAAAAAAGCCACTTCGATTTCTGGAGGTGTGAGCTTTGCTGAATCCAGAAGAGATGGCCTAAAAGCTGTTGCAAAGTAGGTATCCTTTCTGTTTCAGGTACCTAGTACTGAGTGTAGTTAAGAACACAATACTATGAATTAATTTACATAAATAAATATATAAATATATCTCTTGCCATGCTTTTCTTGTCAGACAAAACTTAATAAAAGTGGTAAGAACAATCAATCAATTTTATTATGGCCAAAAGGCTTAAAAACAAGTTATGAATATAAACTAAACTTGGCATTGGGTAAAACAATTTATCAAATAAAATATTTAATAAATAATACATAATAGGGTTAAAACCTCAGTATTGATTTGTTACGAAAAGCCTTTTTATAGGCATAGTTAAAAATGTGGCTGTTAACACTGTAATCTTGGGATTTTCTTCTACAAGTAATTTTTTTACATACTCAAAAGTACAGGTAGTCCAACAGTTCATTTAGCGACCATTCAAAGTTACCACAGCACTGAAAAAAGTGACTTATGACCATTTTTCACAGTTACAACCTTTATAGCATTGCCCAAGGTCGTGTGATCAAAATTCAGATGCTTGGCAACTGGTTCATACTTATGACCTTTGCTGTGTCCCGGGGTCACATGATCTCCATTTGTAACCTTCTTGAAAGGCAAAGTCAATGGGGCAGTCAGATTCACTTAGCCATTGGATTACTAACTTATCAACTGCAGTGATTCACTTAACAACTGTGGCGAGAAAGGTCGTAAAATGGGGCAAAACTCACTTAATAACATAAATTTTGGGATCAATTGCAGTCGTAAGTCATGGACTATCTATATCTCTTGGCTTAGATGTTAAAATAGGCCACTATGTACAACTTTTTATCATTTTGTAAGCCACCCAGTTGCTTCAATAGTGAGATGGGTGGTATATAAATTTAATAAATAAATTAAAGGACTTTTCACACTTCTCCGGGACTCTATACTTCCCCAAGGGAGCTACACCTCATGGTTTGGGAAGCACTGGTATAAACTGTGTAGAATGAATTTTGTAATCTGTGGGGAAATATCTGTAAAAAGTAGGCCATTTAACATGATACGTAGAGAATGATGATGGAAATCATGCATCTTAAGCAAGCCATAATCTTTGCCAGTGGGATTTTCTCCAGGACTCCTTGCTTTGCTTCCAGTGACAACTTGTTAGTAGAAGAAATTGCTTACTGCTTTGCTAAATATCCAGTGTAAATGGTAAGAGTACTTGCATGTCCTGTAACTTACAATCCGTTAGACATCCTAAGACCTAAGGGACTAGTAAAACATCACCTTTTTATGTAAAACAGCTGAACAACTTGTCACCCAAGAGCAAGCTGATTTTCTGATAGAATGATTCCCTCTAAATGTCCTACTATCCTCCGGTCTTTATGTCATTAGGTATGAAAAAACAACAACCCTTGGCTAGGAGAATATTATAATCACCCTAGCAATATGCTCCCCTTGCCTTCTCCTCCAAATCTGTAGTTAATTCTACATAACAAAAATGTAATACCAAAACTAATTCTATCTATCTATCTATCTATCTATCTATCTATCTATCTATCTATCTATCTATCTATCTATCTATCTA
>JANHFL010002086.1:22321-34165 GCA_032468155.1 Oxyrhabdium leporinum | reverse complement strand
GTTTTTAAATGGGTTTTAAATTTTTAAGGGTTAATTTTAAAAACGGGGTTTTAAAGGAATTTTTATATTTTTATATTCTATATGTAAACCGCCCCGAGTCCTTGGAATGGGGCGGTATATAAATTTAAACAAACAAATAAACAAACAAACAAACAAACAAACAAATAAATAAATAAATAAATAAATAAATAAATAAATAAATCTGACTCTTCAACTCCTCTAGGTAGTTTTGTAACCTGGTGCCAATGCAAGGTCTTTTAGTCCATCATGGCAGTAAAAAGAGCAAAATTATTGGTGTCTGAATGTTTTTGAATGGAATTTCTCTCCCTTCATTTCCTGCACCCGTTCGTGTCTGTTCTTTGTATGCTCATTTTGACTTACTCGTTTTTTTATTCATATGTAAACATTTTGAATACAGTGTATTGTCAGGGCATATCGTTAAGGAAAGAGAAGAAGAAAAAAGAAATAGTAACATATGTGCTAATAACAATAGTAATGGTACCACAGAATTTTAACCAAATTTATCATTTTGTTAGCTTATTTATAATCCTGTTGATTATATTGGCATACTTATAGTTATAAACCATTGTTATGTTTAATTCATACATAGCAATAACCTTTCTTCATCTAATTTCTACCTCTTATCTCTAACTATTCATAAAATCTATTCCATTTTGAGTATTCTGTATCTCCTTTGTCTTTTACTTTCAATGTCAATCTATCACCCATCTCTGCACAATCCAATATTTTCCAAATTATACCTTCATATGATGGAGTATTCTCATTTTTCCAATATTGTACAAATACAATTCTCGCTGCTGTCAATACATGTAAAATTAAGTATATAGTCCCTTTATCATAGCTTTCTGGTATTATACCTAATAAGAATATTTCTGGTTTCAAATCTATATGCTGCTTAATCATCTTTTCCAACCATGTATGTATTTTCGTCCAATATTTTCTTGCTTTCATACATGTCCACCACATATGACTTATTCGTTTATTCTCTTATAACTCGGAGTAGAACTTGCAAACTTGCTTCTCTTATGGGATGAAACTAGTTGATTCTGCCTACATGTTCTAGAAAGTGGTATTGCCCTAAATACAGTGAATGCTATTCAGGAGATTCAGAGAACAGAAATTTGCCTTTTAAAAGATGATCTTCCTTTCCCCTGCAATTCGGGTGGATATACCATATCAATTTTCTTACTGTCAATAGGAATCACAATTAATTGACGGATGAATAGTTTTGCACATGTGATGCTAGAAACTATGGAGAATTGGTTGCTATACTTTTTTTTGTCTCCAAACAGGGATGCAGACTTGCCATTTCTGAGGAAGCAGCGAAATTATCTCTGTGATTTAATGAAAGTGCCCAAGCCTCAATTGGTAGTGAAGGTAATGTTTTAAAATACCGATGAAGTCCTGATAAATATTTCTGGGAAACAAATTGGTAAAACTCAAATTTGCTGAAAACAAACCCCAGACCTATTTAACACATGCATATGCAGGACTATCGAAAACAAGTATTTTATCATTGTCCCCTATACTGTTATTTGAAAAGTTTTCACATTTCTCATGTTGAGCTGTTAAGACAGTGAGCATGATTTGTAGTAGTACAGCTGGTTACAAAAATACACTTACTGCAATGTGGTGATCCGAATGTCAATTTTACAGAATATCTTGCTACAAGTAGTCCTTGACTTAAAACCCTTCGTTTAGTGACTGTTTCAAGGTACAACTTGCTGAAGTAATTCTGTACTGGTGGGATGCTGGCAGCAATGTAATGGTTTCAAGCTGGTCTGGCTAAAGAACCTGGCTTGTATAGAAGTGTTAATATGCTTGGAGAAAAACTAAACTTCGTTCTTTAACATAATGACCGAAATGTGCTAAAATTTATCAGTAGTATACTAACGGTTAGCAGGGAATGCTACAGGTGGGTAGGAATATGACTAAGGTTGCTGTACCTGCATAGTCTACACCTTCTGTGTGTTGTGAAAAAACATATGAAAGCATTTAGGCAATTACTGAAACATCCTTTTAAAAGTCAAACAGGTTTTGTGTTGAATTAGATAATGAAGCTATTCTATAAATGTATTATCTTGCTTCTTGCTTTGTATTTGTGTGTTTGTGTTCTTCTGCATTAGTTTAGAGAAATATCCACATGTGCTCTTTTTATAAATCATCTTGTTAAAGGAAGTTATTAATGTTAATGTTTTGACTTTGAATAAACACATCTATATTCAGGCACAGGTAGCATGTAGTAGTAAGTTGATGCCTACGCTGGGCTCTGAGGTAGAACTAGAAATGATAGTTTCAGGTATTATTCTGTTTGCTGGCTTGTGAATGTGGTAACTTATCTTTTTCTTTCCTTGCTGAATGACAATATAGTAATAATGAAAATAAACCTTGTAGATAAGGTTTACTGGAACATATTTAGTCCTGAAACTGTTCTATGTGTTTGGAATCAAAAGATCTGGAAATCGTTTGTGGCTTTCTGATCTAAGAGTGACAGGTACATCTGTGTGCCTTTGTGCTCTAGCTGGAGATTTCATTCTCCCCAAGTTGGAAGAACTTTCACAGCAGTTTGATTTCCCATTACTCGGTTTTTCAGAAGAGATACTTGAAAATATGCAGCACTATCCAGCTTGGAAGGCTCAAATTTCACAAGGACATGTGGTTCCTTGTAGGGGGGGAAAGAGAAAGCATTGGAAATAGATTTCCTTTTACTTTTTGGAATACACCGTTGCATCCGTGAATATACAGTCATGAATACCATTTCTATTCATTAAGAGATGGAGAATGGAGAAAAATGTCAGAATGATTGGTTTAAATATTGAGCAGTTTGAAAACAAGCCCTTCATTAAATGAATTTCTGAACACACAAACTGCTGTTGACTACACTGCATCCATTAACACAAGTAAAAACACAGTGCACTACTCAGTAACAAAAGTCAATATAGGAGGTTGTTTTAAACTATGGATTGGACGGTGCCTGAAGGAAACTTTAGTTGCAGATCGACATTTTAAAGCTGTTACTAAGATTAATTACAACATTCTGTGAATCTTACAAGTAAGAGTTACTTTTGTTTATTTTGAAATGTACTCTTGACACTGTCATGGAATTAATCCCATTTTCCCCTTCTTTCCTGCAGAGCACATAATTGGAAATCAATTAATATTGAAAATTACAGTGCTTTGAATCTGTAGACACAAAGGATCAGGCAGTTTTTCAACAACTTGGGAAACAGTATTTACTGATCAAGCTAAAAAGAAAAGGCTAAAAAATGAGAAACTAATTTTGAAAGTTGTACTTTTTTTTTACTCCTTTTTCTAAAATATCTTTTGGTTTTAAAAGATAATATATGTGTTGGTGATTTTGTGTTTCTGAAAATTAAATTGTTTTGAAAAGTTCAAATAACTGTAGTTTCTTGCATGTCCTCTCTCTGTTTTTGGCTTTATTAAATTACAGCATTCCAAATTTCATTACAATCAAAGTTACCTTGTCAAATAAGTTATGCATTATATAAACAGCCTCAATCTACTATTTCAGAAGCTATCTGCAGAAGAATAGAAGCTTCATTCTTTAGAAAAGGCATTTGAGAATAAATTATCCAGTTGACATATCAATCAAATCATATAATGAAGTCTGTGGGCATTGTTGCCATTTGAGGAAAGCATAAAATGGGTAGGATTTCATCCCTGATACACTGTTTAATTCTAGCGGAAAATGCATCACCTTTCTAAACAGAAGTATAATTTATCATTCAAACTTGATACAGTATCCTGACTTTTTGGATGTTGACTTTTTTTAAAAATATGTATTGAAGTACTTCTGATGCTAAAAAGAAATATACAAGGAAATACTAGCTGAAATAATGCAAGCAACAATGAGTGGAAAATCATACAAATAGTAGGAACATGCAGCATGTTGGATTTGATTCTCAAAATGTAGTTTACACAATGACTGTAAAACCTGAGCATAACTTTTGAAAGCAGTTCTGTCACTTAGCAATGGAAGAGGACAGCAGTCCCAGAAAAGAGTTGGCTACTTTAAAGATTAAAGATATTTATGCTCTCATATATTTACACACCATCCTTTTTTAAAATTATTTCCCAAATGATGCATAGCCCTAGTAAAAAGAATATTCTGTTATAAAGTTGTTGCCATAAGTATTTTTCCCTTTTCATATGTACAAATGAAAAAATATTGTAGACACAAAATAAATTTGTGCAAAAGTCAACATGATTTTTTCTTCTTCTGTAGGAATTTAATTTTAGTTAAGACAAGCATTTAATGTTTTTAGATGTTCATAACAATAAACATATGATGGAGAAGAAGCATAAATAGAAGTTATTCATGTTACCACAGCTGGTCTCACCTCTTTGGAAGAGTATCTTAAGTGACTAGTTAATTTCCTGACCATCATGGAGACTGGTTTCAAACCTCTTGATATAAACTACATTCTAAAAGTAAACTTTATCTCATGCTGATCTTTTAGACCTGCCTCAGGATATTATAACATTGAGCTTTTTAATCCCTTCATATGAATTACTGGCATCAAAAAACATTGCAGACCGTGTATGAGGAAAAGTTCAATTATTCCTGGCAGTGAAGATTGTTGAATTACCATATGAAATGTATAAAGGTTCATTTTGCTCTCAAAAATGCTGCGAAGAGAATTTTGATTCTCTTCTCTTTGTTTCCAACATAGAAAGCATTGACTGGGGCTAAAGTTGAAACAATTCTTTCATATTGTCCATACCTTGAGTTGCAGGGAGAGATAATTGCAGCTGGATCTGATGCTATGTAAAGAGGAGCTGTCTCCTTTTCCCATCAAAGCTGAGGTATGTTCTGGGTCACATGTTCCATTGCACACTAAAAAGGTCTGGTTTTTGAAGGCAGGCCGTTTAGCAGCAAGAATCTTCCTTTCTTGTGGGGCCAGTGGAAGACTGTGTAGTAATAGGAAGGCCTATTTTCCCCCCTCATTTCTCTTTAAGATGCCCCCTACCTTTCTCAGCAAGCTGGCCCTTTTAAAAAAGGAACAACGCAAGGTCAATGTTAGATCTTTTCCAAAGGGGCACTAAGTGTGAGCAAGGTAACTTCAGTGGAGCCCAGGAGGGAAGGCAGATTGGGATGGAGGCAGGACTCTGGAAGCAATTTAGGGTGGGCAAATACAATGAAACGAGGCCTGGGCCTTTCAGAAGCTTAAGGTTGTGACCATGAAGTAGAACTAGAAAGCAGATAAGAGTAGCAGCCACAGGGAGGAATCTGCAACTTTCCAGGGACAGCGATGGCCCCGACAGTCACAAATTCCAGGGCTGTACTTAACCATCCCAATTTCTCTCCCACAGTCACAAAGTAGCCATCTGTGGGAGAGAAATTGGGATGGTTGACTGTGGGAGAGAAATTGGGATGGTTAAGTACAGCCCTGGAATTTCAAAAGGCCACAATAGCAAAAAGGTATGCATACAGTACAAACACAAAATTGCATATGAAGTAGAAGACCAAATCTGAAAACAAAATAGTAATATAATTTCTAGAAGAGATGAAACTGTTTGATTTGTAAAGGCTTTCTAAAAATAATAATCCCGATTGTAACAGAATTCCGTGTCTGTCTTTGATGTCATCTCATAAACCATATTCATTACACAAGGGTTATGGTGGATATCGTCAAGACATGATGTTAAGTAATGGCAAGACAGATTCTGGATATATTTGAAGAGGAACTTTATTTTGCAGGCTGTATTAAGCATCATGCACACGTACAGCTTTTACGTTTAATTTG
Organism: Oxyrhabdium leporinum; assembly: GCA_032468155.1. Classification (NCBI taxonomy): domain Eukaryota; kingdom Metazoa; phylum Chordata; class Lepidosauria; order Squamata; family Cyclocoridae; genus Oxyrhabdium; species Oxyrhabdium leporinum. The sequence goes on along the minus strand of JANHFL010002086.1, from coordinate 28,376 downwards.
AAAATTATTTTCTACTACATTGTAACTGAAATTCTTCTGAATCATTTTGAGAAGTTGAGTTGCCGCCCCCCCCCCAAACAAAAACAGGACTCACCACTCCCAACACCAATAAGAAAAGGAGAAGTAGAAAAAAATAGGTGCCATTAGTTAGATTTGTCTCCATGTTGATTTGCTTATAATCATGTAGCTCTTCCACCATTTTCGCCTCTTAATCCATGTGCGCAAACCGAATGTTCTTCTCAGTAACTAAAATGCGCCTTCCACATCTCATCAAGTGGCATCGAAACTTGTCAAAATATTACAGCCACATCAATATGGATTTCTTGGGAATAATACAGAAGAGTTTTGCCATTGCCATCTTCTGAATTTGATTCTGGAAAGAGTTTTCTTAAGTGAATTGGCTACGTTCATACAGAGTCCTATCTGCCATCTTCTTGCTGTGGAGCTGAATCAACTCTAACTTTCAATTCACTTAGCTTAATATTGTGCTACCTCTAGTTGGCTTTTAAGACTTGAGATGATATTTTAACATTTGCATGCATTTATATTTCTTTTGAAAGAAATTATGGAGAGAAAGAATATTGACTAAAATAATGAGATATTTCATGATGAAAAGCTTGCCAATAAACCACACTCATCAATTAAAATGATAGTAATCCACACCTTCTTTCAAATTCAATAGGCTCAAATTTTCCTCAAACTGTCCATCTGTAAGATCCTGCAGAAATGAACAGAAAGATCACAATCAAAATATTTCACCAAGATATATCATACATCTGAAGACTTCTGCAATCACAGTACCTATTGTAAATACAGGAATAAACCATGTTTAGATTCTGTAACTGAATCCAAAATTATCATACAGCAGAAATTCCTGAATATCATAATATACAGTGTTATATTTATGCCACCCCAGCAAAAGAGAATATTTGCTCGTTTATCTTTCTCTACTACTTTCTTGGTCCTAAATGTACTACATATATAATTGGGTAGGTTAAAAATGGCAGCATTTTACTAGTGAAACTTCATTAGTTTTGACATTGATTAGGAATTGTTTTGGTAGCTAAGAATGAATCCAACCTTCAGCACCAGAGATCCCGTCCTTCCCTTGTTGCCTAAGAACTGCTAGTGCACAGATGTCAAGCTTGCCATGTCACATTGCCATCACGTGACGCATCGTGATGTTTTTTCACAAAACTGGGATAGGCTTTGTGTGTGACATACCCGGCCCATGGGCCGCCAGTTTGACAGCCCTGTGCTAGTGGACAGATACAGGTTTCCAGAGGTGGGCTGATGCCGGTTCGCACTGGTTCACGCAAACTGGTATTTAAGATTCTGCGCAGTTTGGCGAACAGGCAAATTCTACCACTGGCTGGTCCGGCCCCTGCTCATTTTTCGGCCTGTTTTCCAGGCTGTTTTTTGGGCCGTTTTCAGGCCATTTTGGGGGTATTTTTGGCCTGAAAAATGGCCTGAAAACAGCTGATCGTTGGGAGGCCAATTCCAGTGACAATCATCTGCTTCTGCTATTCAGGCTGTGCTGGAGCAGACCGTGCTTTTTGCTGTTTGCTGCAAGGAGGCAAATTGTTGGGAGGCAGAGGCAGATCCCCCCCCCCTTGTTTTCCTTCCCAAAAGCTAGGTGCATCTTATACTTCAGAGCGTCTTATACTCTGAAAAATACGGTAGGTTCCTACTCAGCTCATTCATACAGAACATGTGCATGTAAGCAGTTGCTCATAAGTAAAGTCTACATTCTATGATATTTTTCACATTCAACCCTAGAAGTTAGGTGTAACACTAGTGCCAAAGTATCATTATTAGGTCAACACCAGATCAACTTTGTCGCTAATTCTGATTACCTTACCCTATGCAAAAGGAACTCTAGAAGCTGCAGGCTTCTTATTTCTGCTGCTCCTGGTATGAGATTCTTGCCAGAGCAAAAGTAATTTTATCTTCATTCTGTGACTAGGTTCTCTTTGACAGTAGTGAAACGTTCATTTTTTGGGTTGGTTTTTTTGGGGGGTGGGTGGGGGTGTTTGGGTTTTTTTATTTATTGTTTTGTAAACTTAGACTCATTGTGCCACCATGACCAAAAACAGGTGAGAACTTAGAATCTGCTATGGTCTGCATTCTTCTTCCCCTTTTCCTGAATGATTCAGGATGCTCCCATCTGTGCAGAACAGTCAACTAGCATTGCTAATGCTTTTAGCTTCTCCAGCCCTTAGGGAACACATAATACATTAAAGGGCATCGTAATCTGAACAATAAAGAAAGCAGCAGGTAGACTGAAGATTACAAAGCCCTTAATTTTTAGAAAGGAAGAGCTCCACAGAAAACCTGATGACCAGCCATGACAATGATTTATTGCAGTCAAATGCCTCAAATAGCTGTAACAGCCTGGCTCAGACAGGCTGTCAGAACCCCATTTATTACTAGATATAGGAGATGCACTTGCCACCCCTCTTCTGATTTCAGACAACTGTTAAATCTTAGTCTAAGCACATGAGAATTCAGCCTTTAGACTGCATCTTCCAAGGAAGTCTGATTTTTTTTCCAGAGGATTTTTTTTCTTTTAGAAATTAGGTAACATGCACATCCAGTCTGGCATATGTGTACAAAGACCAGTCACCAAACTGGTGGGGGAATTAATCCCAGTTTCTGACTTGTGCTGCCATTCATGGCCAGCTAGGAACCACTTGAGTTTTTTAGGATTCAGAGAGAAATGGCTCATAGAGTGAAATGCCAAAAAGGGTTTTATTGGATCAATATAAGAGAGCTTTGCTATGAACTCCCAAAATAGCAGATGGGCTTCTGATTTGGAATCTCTACAGAAAGCCAAACTCTCTGGAGGCTTTTGCCAACTTTTATAATTAAGAGTTAGGGAATATAACTGAACGAACATCGGTACATTACCTTATGACTTTGTCAAAACATCAAAAAGGGGACCCTCTGCCAAAGTTACTTTTAGAAAAGAAAGGGCTCCTAGCAGAGAGCAGCTGGAGAAAATTTAATGACATCTCTGGTCAATAACCAAGCAACTCAGATAACTGATTCTGTCAAAAACAAAGTGTGCCGATTGTATTTCAGGGTTGAAAAGAAGGATCTTTGGTGCTCTTTGAGCTTGGTTGTTTTCTTGCAAATGTTTCATTACCCAAGTAGGAATATCAGTATCTAGTTGGGTAGTGAAACATCTGCAAGAAAACAACCAAGCACAAACCCCAAGGACACCACAAAACATTGTTTCCGATGCTCTTTGGTCAATAACTGGGAAACCAAGTAAGCAATCCTTTGGTTAGAATATTTTTGGGAAATGCTATTCTAGTATGCAGCCATGGCTCCCCCTCCCCTTAGCAAATGTTAGATTAGGATATTTATGCTGCCCTTCTGATCTTGTTACTAGTAGGAACACAAAGAAAATAAGCAAGGGTGACACGATGCAATCTTCAAAGCTTCCTAAACACTTTCCACACAGGTATTTCTTATATGGGCAGAAGAGAAAACAGATCCACTCCAGCTATCTTCTTATTATAATCGTCTACGATTCATTCTACAACTCAATTCAATACACTTGAAAGAAGCTGTGCTTGACAGGGTAACATGGAAAGCACTTGCCTATAAAGTTTCCAAGAGTCGGACATGACTGAATGGTTAAAACAACAATTAAAGCATTCAGGAGAGAGCCTTTAGAAATTGTCAGATGAAGTTTAAAATAACACAAAGCATAGACTGTACTAACTCAAAACTGATCAGACTTGAAGGTGGGGTTTTTTTTTTAACATATTAGCAACCTTAATGTTTGAGAGCATTTCCAAAACAATTCCCTCAGTTTCTCACAGCTAGACTTGGCCTTGGCTCTTCATCCTCACTTAGAGACAAAGAATGTTCATTAAAGAGGGAGATGTCCAAGGGGAGAAGGTGCTAATAGCTTCAAAGGAGAGCCTAATGACCACTTAATGTCTTAGATGACATAAGCGTCTTTTGATTTCCTTCCAACCTACTGAGTATAAGACTGACTGACACAGCGAAGCCTGAGACTTGGATTCAGGAGAGTATTTGGTTGGACATGCCTGGATACAGGCTTTGTGTAGAGAAATGGTCTAGGAAGTGAGGCAGGGAAGAATGAACCATCAGAGCAGCATTTGTGTGTGGGAAACAAAAGGAATAGATGGAGAATTTGATCCTGGAAATGATGCACGTAGGTGGCAAGCTAAAACCCTTAACTCACTCTAGGTATTACCAACCACTAGTAACAGCCAACTGATATTTTGCTATTTAGCAATATACGTGAAACACTGACCTCCTTGAAGAAAAAGCCTGAAAGCCCTGTTATAACACTTTGTTTTTAATCACAGGAACTGCATTTTTTTTCCAAGCAGCTTAGCCAGCATAATAGTGGTGACAGCTTAACATATTAGTCTGATGGATTTTGCATAATGAATGGCTTCTTCATTGAAAGAAGCTTTTCAACCAGCAGTTGGACTATTAACTCTGGTTAAAGGTGATCCTCCAATTTACGGTATGAAGAGGAACCTTGTGTCTACTTGCCTTTCTCTTGCCATATAAGGTTATGATAACATTTCTCTCACATCTCTACTTCATCAGCAAGTAAATCAGGTGACATCATTCTCAACTTCAGCATTTATTTTGAGCTTTTAATTTCAGAGCACAAGTAATTCATGTTTGCAGCAGCATTAGTCTCAAAGCATACATCATTCAGATTAGCGAGAACAAAGACCCTATTGCTTTTGTGTATGAACAGCAAAGCACACATAACGTTTAGTATTTATGCAGGTTTTTCCAAGTGTTCAAAGCACATGTACCCTCTCGGTAATCTTAATAGCACTCCCTGTGGAAAGCCATTATTATTCTGTTAGAGATGGGAAGCTAAAGCTAAGAGAGAATTCATGATTGCACTAAAGCTTGAACCAGGGATTTCTCATTCTTGCTAGCAAAGCTTGTATCTGTAAAGGAAGAGAGGAAATGATACTGTAAAAACAGTCAGTTAGGAAGCCAGAATGACCTCTGTGTAACTGGAAGACTTTGGCGGTAAAAATGTATGTCACCTATCAGTTCATCTGCCAATGCAAATGTTTTAAAACACAGTTAGCCTCCAGTGATTTCTTTCAAAGGAAACGGAATCCAGGTTAAGTTCTGGAATCTAATCTAACTGCAAAAACCTGCGGTATGAATAGCAATCTGTAAAATATGTTCAACCGCATGGATAAAGAACTGAATACAATGGTTGGTCAGGAAGCGTATATTTCTCTTCCTAAATACAAGCAAACACAAAGGATATTAAAACTCAGTGGTTGGGCCGAGTTACAGCAGATCAAGAACTGTCAACTGCAAATCATTTCTTGTCAAGGCTTTACAGAAACCTAAACAATGAAACGTGGACAGCAACATTCTTTGCTTGACTAGCTGATACCTTTTTCCGCATGTGTTGTATGTTTTTATTGAAACACCCAGTAAAGAACACACTGAGCAGTTATTTTGTCTTACCAGTAGAACTTTTAAGAGAATGCCAAAACAAGCTAACTTGCAGGATGGAAGGTGTGCTGCACAGTTGGTGGTTGGTCTGCCCAAAGGTTTAAAGTGTTTCCAAAGCAAATAGCCAAGCCTTCCAAACGATATTAGCTAAAGGAAGCCCATCTCCTGCTTCAGGACACATCTTCTAGAATAGGTCAATGATTCCTGAAAGGGGTGATGGATTTTGCAGAGTTGCCAAAGCACAAGGCAGTCAGATTCCTCAAAGTCATGCTCTAATTGAGGCCTCACGCCAATTTTAGATTTTACAATTTAGTGAGCTGCTCTTGCAATCCGGCTTTGCTTTAGGTCATCCAATATGGTATCATCTCCTTCAGACTATCACTGTGAGCCTGCATTTTCATAAGGGTGATTGTTCTATGGCAGTGACAGACTGCATATGCTTAGCACAAACATGTAAGCAGAAACTCACACTCACCCACCCATCAAACTATATTTAACAGCCTCAAAACCAAGTTACAATAAAATTGAACTTGCTCCTGGAATTTGCAAATGAAGATGTGTAGTCTCA